>JAODAL010040977.1:0-36352 GCA_025379985.1 Phyllomedusa bahiana
AACCATGCGTGAGTAACAGACGCTGTCTGCAACTAAGCAAAGTGGGATAAACTGTGTTAGCAGCGCTCACCGACAGGCGTTTATTTATGTTTAGCCTGAAGTCAAGGCTTGTTTTTGTTTTTTTTATGTGCTGCTGAATAAAACCCAGGCGGCGCCTGGAACTTGAACTATTTCCGTGTCACTGTCTCTGTCTGTGGAACCCCGTTTGCCTACCTGACGCTAAACCTCCACAATATATATTATATATAAAAATATATATATATATATAAAATATATATATATATAATATATAAAATATATATTATATATATTATATATATATTATATGTGTGCCGAAAACCCTGCCAGTGGCCCCCAGGTTTGCATATGTTTTTTTCAGAAATGTTTTTTTTGTGCAGAACCTTACGTTGTATTTGGTGTATATTGTTTTTTAATCTATATGGGAAGAAAGGGTGCCTCCATTTTGGTTTTGCACTACGCCCACTTTCAACAGGCTGTCATAAAAGGCAGCTTGCAGGTTTGCTTTTTTTTTTATATATATTTTTTTTTTTCCTCTCTGGATAATGGAGGTCGGTTGACCAGTGAGAGGCCTGGATTTGGCTCTATTGAGAGGTAAAGATAGCATAGGACTGCCCGACCTGAGATCACGTTGAAATTCGTGGGCAGCTTAAGCTTTTTTTTGATCAAAATATGTGAACCGAGAATCTTAAAGTTTTTTTTCAGTATGATAGATAGCATAAATGCTTCTTTGGGGATTTCCATGTAATGTATTGCCCTTTTTGAAAGTCGTGTGCCGCTGGTAGTGGTGTGCATGTACATAATATATTTTATATATATATATATAAAATATAATATATATATATATATATTATATATATGGGGTGCCGCAAACCTGCCAGTGGCACCCAGGTTTGCATATTTTTTTTTCAGAAATGTTTTTTTGTGCAGAACCATACGTTGTATTTGGTGTATATTGCTTTTAATCTATATGGGGAGGAAAGGGTGCCTCCATTTTGGTTTTCTGTACTACGCCCACTTTCACAGGCTGTCATAAAAGTGCAGGTTTGGTGTTTTTTTAAATTTTTTTTCCTCTCTGTATAATGGAGGCCGGCTGACCCAGTGAGAGGCCTGGATTTGGCTCTATTGAGAGGTAAAGATAGCATAGGACTGCCCGACCTGAGATCACGTTGAAAGTCGTGGGCAGCTTAAGCATTTTTTGATCAAAATATGTGAACCGAGAATCTCAAAGTTTTTTTTCATGTATGATAGATAGCAAAAATGCTTCTTTAGGGATTTCCATGTAATGTATTGCCCTTTTAGTATAATGAGGTCACTATTTCCATCTGGGGCATTTGTATCAAGAGGGCACTACTTTCATCTGAGGCGTTGGTAACAAGAAGCACTACTTCCATCTGGGGCACTAGTATAATAAGAGAACCACTTCTATTTGGGGCATTAGTATTATCAGGGAATTACTTCCATCTAGGGCATTAGTATTATGAAGCACTACTTCCATTTGGGGCATTAGTGTCATGACGAAACTACTGCATTTGGCGCATTGGTATCATAAGGGCACTACTTTCATCTGGGGCATTATTATTAAGGGGAATTACTTCCATATTGGGCAATAGTAGTATGAGGACAATACTTCCTTCTGGGGCACCATGAGTGAGAAGTTTGTGTAGAGGTTGGGGAAAGGTCATGGAAAAATGAGGAGCTTCAGATGTTTGTGTGTCAATTCTGCAGAGACAAGTCATGGCTACAAGAAGTTCCTATGGTAGTCATAATGGGAAAGTGAATGACTCATATCGGAGTCACATGTGAGATACTGGATGTAGTTGTTTCATTTTTCAGGAACATACAGAGAGTCCTGTAAAGTCACAGTGTGGTTTATTCTCCATATTTTTCTATAAAACATTTCTAGGTCTTAAAGAAATGTCTCATTGTAGATATCTATTATAACTGGAAGGTTTGGAAACTTCTTCTCACCTTTCCATCTTTCCATGTTATCCTCTGTGGGAATAGAGTCAGCTGTTTACTTCCATAAGTGATGGATTGAAGCTGCCTAAGTAAATCGCATGGGATAATATTCGGTGCCAGTGATTTGCTTCTCTTCTTCTTTTACCCAGTTCACAATGTCCAGTATTTCAGGCATTTCTCCTTTCTCATTAAATCTAAAGGATTCATGGTATAGACCTGTGAATTCGATACGACTTACAAAGGCTCTCAGCTTAGAAAACAAGAAAAAAACAAAATTAAAATCTCTAGTTCCCATGGTCTGAAATGTAAAAGTCTACAAATGTGGCTGTGCCATAAGCATTACTTGTTCTTCTAGAAATGACTACCTCTCTATTATAAAAGCCACCAGTTAGATTTTTATGGACTCTGACATAAATAAATAAATCTCTTTTTGTCAATGTATAAAGTAGGCATCACTGAATGATCGCTATAGACATGGCGGGATGATCTGAAGAGACATGGCTGGAGGATTTCTATAGATATTGCTAGAGGATCTTTATAGATATGGCTGGATAATTCCTATACACATGGCTGGATGATCCTTATTAACTTGGATGGATGATCTCTATAGACATGGCTGGATGATCTTTAGGCATTTCGGGGGATGATCCCCAAAGACATGCTAGATCCATCTAGGGGAAACCATGACGGGATAATTTTTAAAATAGCAAAGCTGGGGATTCTGGTATAGAAAAGGGATGATTTAATTCCTTTATACTAAAGACTATTTTGGAGCGATTATTATAAACAAAGTTTAAAAACCCGGCACAGTTTTTTTGGGTTGATCGAAATTTTTAGATCAGGGCGTTTAATTTTTGGGTTTAAAATTTTTCCCAAAACTCTAAATATCGGGGAAAATTTTCGGCGTTTTCCAGTCTTTTTGGGGGGCCAGCAAACCCATTTTAAAACCAGAATAGAGCAGGGTAAAAGATGTGTTTTGGACGTCTGACTGGGGATGTTTTAAGGTTGCGATTGGGCTGGAAAAAACACAGGGACCTCGTTTTACTTTGAACACCCCTTCCGTTTAAAATCAGTGTGGGAGCGTCTCATAGCGGGGGGCCCTTGCCACCTCCCTTTGTGCCCAAAACCAGCTCAGCGAAAAAAATTTTTTTTCTTCACGGGGAAAGCTTACTTTTAAGCTTTTAAATTTTTTAAACAATTATTTAAAGATCAAGATTTGAAGTTTTTTATGTATTTTGGTAGAAAAATTTTTTAAAGGAGCATCAAACCGCTGTAAAGTCACGGGGGGGAAACCGGGGGGGGGGGTCCGTGGGCGAACAAGAAAAGCCCCTATAAAAAAATTTATTGGAAAATTTTCCACCAAAAATTAGGGGTAGACTTTGAAATACTTTTTTATTAACAGTTTTTAATTGAAATATTTCCGGGATTTTTGGGAAAAGCCTAAACCCTTAAATTTTAAAGGTTTACACAATTTTTTCTAGTAACTGCAGGCTTTTTGGGTTAAAAGGTGCAAAACCCCATTTTTTAAATTATAAACTTTTCAGAAAAGGTGTTCTTTTTCAAATTTCCCCATTTCCAGCTTTGTTGATAAAAGGCCACCGGGCGGGTTAAATTAGAATCCAGCAATTTTTGTAGTCACCCCGGGTTTTGATGGTGCCAAAATTTTTAACCTTTTTATTATCCGAATACATTTCAGATACTTTTTTTTTTCACTTTGGGGGCAGTACAGTTTTGGGTTCATTGAGGCACCTTGAAACTTAATGTAATAAGCAATTTTGTAGTCCCCACATGAAAAATTTAAAAAGGTCCCAAAAAAACCTTGATTTTTCCAAATTTCTTTTCGATATGTTTTTTTCACTTTGGCGCGGGCCAGTTTTGGGTTGTAAGATCTATTTTTGCATTAAATTTGAATACGGGCCAATTTTGTAGCCCCCAAAGGGTTTAATTGTAGGTCCCAAAAAAAATTTCCCTTTTTTTAATACCGAATACATTTCAGTAAGTTTTTTTTCACTTTGGCGGGTACAGTTTTGGTTGAAAAGGGGCTATTTGCATTTTAAAGGGGTGAATACAGCAATTTTGTAGTCACCACGGTAAAATTAAAAGGGTCCCCAAAAATACCTTTTTTTATCTGAAAAACTTTTCAGATCCCCGTTTTTTTTTCATTTTGGGGCCCACAGGCCAGCTTTGTTGTTTAACTACTTTGCATTTTAAATGAAAAATACGAAATTTTTGAGTCCCCAAAGGGTGAATTAAAAAGGTGCCAAAAATAACTTTTATTACCCCGAATAAAATTTCAATACGTTTTTTTTTCACTTTAAACGCAGGCCACTTTGTTGATAGATCTTTTTGCATTTAAAATTTTGGGAATACAGCAATTTTTGTATCCCCAAAAGGTGAATTGATAGGTCCCAAAAAACTCCCTTTTTTATTATCCGAATACATTAAGATACGTGTTTTTTTCACTTTGGGCACTAAAAAGTTTTTTAAATTGAGGCACCTTCATTTAAAATGGAATACACCCAAATTTTTAGTCCACCACAGGTAAATTAAAAAAAAAAAAAAAAAAAAAAAAAAAAAAAAAAAAAAAAAAAAAAAAAAAAAAAAAAAAAAAAAAAAAAAAAAAAAAAAAAAAAAAAAAAAAAAAAAAAACAAAAAAAAACAAAAAAAAAAAAAAAAAAAAAAAAAAAAAAAAAAAAAAAGGTGCCAAAAAAAAAACTTTTATTATTCGAATACATTTCAGATACGTTTTTTTTTCATTTTTGGGCGAAAGTACAGCTTTGTTGTTTAGGGGCAATTTTTGGAATTTAAAATGTGAATACAAAAAATTTTGAAAAGTCCCCAAAAGGTAAATTAAAAAGGTGCCAAAAATTCCCTTTTAAATTTACCCGTATTACTTTTCCAGACGGGGTTTTTTTTTTCACTTTTGGTCAGTCAAGCTTTTGTTGATAGATCTATTTTTGCAGTTAAAAATTGAATCCAGCAACTTTGTAGTCACCACGGGTTTGTACGGGAATGGGTTTCCTTTTTATCCCTTTTTAATACCCGTCCCCCATTTCAGCGGGTTTTTTTTCACTTTTGCTCAGCCCAAGTTTTTTTGTTTTAGATCTACTTTGCATTAAATTTGGAACCCAGAAATTTTTGGGGTTTTGGGATTTGAGGGTTTTGAAAATTAGCTGTTTTTCCCAAATTCTTTTAAAAAAGGGGATTTTCCCAAAAAACTCTTCCATTCCTTTTTAAAATTTTTTTAAAATTTTTTTCGGGAACATGGACAAAAATTCATTTGGGTAAGGGGGCAAAGGGGGGGAAAGGACATGGGGGAAAGGGGGTACGAGAGAAGGTGCTCCTTCCAGTGCTGGCGACAACACGAAAACCCAAAGGGTCGTCATTTTGAGGCCCCGCCCAGGCCGCCCATCGCGGGGTCAAGGCCCTGTGAATCTCAGAAACCCGAACAGCTTCACCAATCTGTCCTTTCAGGGGTTTTTAATCCCAACCTGCATCCAGCGTTTTAAACCTCCTCGTCCTCCCAGTCAGGGAAAAAAAATTGTCGTCAAAAGCATAAAATCAGCATCTGTCCAACATGAACCCGGGCCCAAAAATGAAAACTCTTGAAAACCCACCACGTGGATAATTCATTTTCTGAAGACCTTTTTGATGAAAAAAATGGGGTTGGGGTCGAAGGCATTTTTAAAAGGGACCCAAGAGGCCAAAGGGGAATGATTTTTCTGCTCGACCCCCCGTTTACGATGCCTCAGGGGAGGGAAGGAACCCGGGTCAATCGGAAAAATTCCCAGGCGGTGGGAAACGCCTTGCAGCCCCCTTTCTTGTAGCCCGCACTCCTGGATGCAGAATGTCAGGACGCCCAAAAGTCCCCCCGTGTTGATGATGTTTGATGACGCATTGGGGATCCAAACGGGGGTTTCCTTTTGTGACCCTTTTCATCATTTGGCGGGGAGGAAGACGTGGGGTAGTGTCAGTACGGGTCCCGCCTCAAAAAGGGAGAGGGCGGTGGGAAAGAAGTCCGCTGATATAAATTCCGCCAGCCCGGTCATGGAAACCGCCCCCCGTTTTATCTCCGTCAAAAAGGTCCGGGGACCTCTAAAAGCCTGGGCCTTCTTTGAGAAACCCCTTTTGATTCCCCAGCAAAGGGTCAAAATCCGCCTTTGCCTTTTAAATGATAAGTGGGGCAAAAAACTTAGGTGGTTAACCACCACCAAAACAGGGCTAGTCACTTGCGGGAAAAGCATGAGTTAAAAAGGAGGTAAGATTTGGGCCCAAAAAAAAGGCCAGACCGACGGGGGGCCTCCAACCCTGTCACACCCTCTGTCTCCCCTCCTCCTCCTCCGCCACCCCCAAACGTTCCTCAGCTCCCCAAAGTCTCTCGGAGTCATGACCCGGGGAAATCAGCCTCCCCCTTCAGCCTCCCCCACCCCCGATTTCCACCACCCACCACCAAGCCCCCTCCTCCCCCTTCTTCTCCCCCCAAAGTTTGACGACCTGCACGCCGTACAGGGGCCAGTCTAGCAGCCAGCCTTTGTCTTCAGGTTTGGGGGCAGAAAAACATTTTAAAAACCAAAAAACCCAATCCCAAAGCCAAAAGCCGAAATGGGGCATTCCCATTTTTTTGGGCCCTTGGGGAAAAAGTTCCCTTTTTCGTCTGGGGGGCCCACAAAAGGGGTTTCCCCGCCACTTTAGGGCCCCTTTGGGCCCTGCCCCCAAATCCCGATGCCGAGGGGGCTTTTCCATTTCTTTGTCAGAAAATTTCATCCCTCCCCTGGCCACCACGTGTTATCTAAAATTTCAAGGTTTTGTTTTCCCATCTGTGGCCGGAAAAGTCCATCTGACCAAACCCCCACAGGGACAGTAAGCACGGCCCAAAGGGCCGGGTATTTCTCTGTGACAGCTCCCCTGGGGGAAACTGGGTGATGTCTGTGGGGGGTGAACCCGGGGGCTCTCAGCTCGGGGCACGCCTTCAAAACCGCAGGGGTGGTGCAGGGCTCTTTTTTCCCAAGGGCCCCTGGTTTGGGAACACGTGCCCAGAGACCCAGGCCCCTGTTAAAATTAAACCCGGGGCCCTTGGGGGACCGTCCACACACAGGTCAGGAGCTGGGGGAAAGGCTTTTCCGCAACGAGACCGAGCGCTGGCTGGGTGGGCCCGAACCTTGTGGGCCCTTTTGGGCAAAGGGGTGTGCGATAAAAGGCGGAAAATCTTGGCCGCCCTTTTAAAATCGGTAGGCTGGAGCCCCATCCCTTGCCTGGCCCCATGTCATGAACCTTGTCGGTTTTTCCCGAAAATTTCTAAAGGAAACTACCCGGGCTGGACTGCCGCTGAGGGGAAAGGGCCCAGGTCGAGTTGCACTTTCCGCCTTTTCCAAACCCTTTCTTTTTTTTTTTTTTTTTTTTTTTTTTTTTTTTTTGGTTTTTTTCCCCCCCTGGCTGCGTTGCCCGGTCAGCCCCGGCCCCCCCGTAACCCTCTTTAATTTTTGACGTTGGGAACAGCGTAAACACCCCCCCCAAATGCTCCAGCGAATTTTGGGGCAGCCAAATGCCATACGCAGTACGAAAATGGGCACATGGCTGACAAGGCAGCCCGGGGCGGACATCGGGGTGGTTTGGGGCCCCCACCTGAGAGGTGGGGGCAAGGGAAAGAAACTTGAACCCTCCTTGCCTTTTGAAGAAGCCACCAAAAAGGTAGTGCGGAAGATGCCCCGGGCCCGCATTTAGCTTGTGGTTTATCTTTGTTCGGAAAGATCGTTGGAAAACCTGAAACAAAAAGGTTTCCCGCCAAAACCGGGGGAGGGGACAAAAAACCCCCAAAAAAAACGGACACGGAGCCTTTTTCTCCCTCGAAAACCCCCAAGGTCCGACAGCTTCTCAATTTATCGGTTTTTCATTAGGGAGTGGGGTTTGGGGTCCAGGGCTAGTCAAGGCGGCCAAACAGCTCTCAGGGGGGCATCACTCAGGCAAGTCAGGGTTTTGTTGAAAACTGTGGGAAAGGAAAACGGAGGAGGAGGAGGAGGGGAGGGATATTCCTAGACCCGGGGTTACCGACGTCCCGCCTTGGAAAAAAGGTTGGCGCGAATTTTTTTGGCGGAAAGGGGGAAGATGAGGAAGTTTAGTTTGCTAGTGCCCCCGCCCAGAGGCTTGGGAAATTTAAAAGGGTCCATCTCTCACATTAAAATGTTTTTGGGTGCTCCATTTCCTTTCCCAAAATGAAACCCCGCATTAAGGGCCCTCAAAATGAACAACAGTTACTGGGGGGGCCACCCCCCCTGGATCCCCGGGACAAAACCAAACAGCAAATTTTCCCCCCCCCAACCCCAAAAAAAAAAGGGAAAATTTCAGGAAATTGGGGAAACCTTGTGATTTAACAAATGGGACATCTGTTGCGGGCCTGCTTCACCCTTCTTCAAATGTCCCGGCGGAACAACACAGGACTGACAGCAAATTTGAAATGCCAAGTAGCCGTTTCGGCAGCAGCACAGGGAAGGTGGCAGAAAACCCAATGGGTGACCTCTGGCAATCTTTTTTTACCACCCTCACCAAAAACATCAATGCAGGGGACACATCCCCAAAACACAGGGGACCAGCTTTTAAAAACATGGGCAAGACTATCTGCGTCCAACACCGGTTTTTGTATGTGTTTTTGGGGCCCAATAACCTTTTGGGTTTTCCCAAAAAGGGAAAAAAAATGGCCCAAGGTGCTCGGGCCCCGCCATAGAGGGGTTGTCCTGCCCCCCAAACAGCCAGCGTTATCTGACGGGGGTTTTTTTGCACAGCTGGAGGGTCATTACAGACAAATTTCATCCCCTTTTCCCCCAGATTTAAAAATTTAATTGGGGTTTTTACTTTTATCAAAATTTTTAATCAGGGGATGGATCTCTGATGGATTTTGTGGGCCCCAATTTCCCAGGTCACCGATTAAATTTTTCCCGGGTTCTTCAAAATTCCCTTCAAACAGAAATGGTCCTCTTGAAAACTTTTTTTTTTAAAAAAGATAAATTTTTTTCTGCAAATTTTTTTTCTTTTTTCCCCAAAGTTCATTTTTTCTGGTTTTTTGGTTTAGGAGATGTAAAAAAGCAAGGGTTTCATGACAACACCCCAAATTTCCCTTTACTAAATTTATCTTTTTGAAAATTTTTCGCATTGTCAATGGTTTTGAAAGGGAATGTTGCTGTGAGGGTACAGCTATAATTAAGGGCCTTTGGAACAGAAATGTTTTTTCTAAATGGCTTTCTCCTTCACAATTTTTAACAATTTGGGTGAGAAAATCTATTTATAATTTATTTGGGTCCCTGTTTCTGTGAGAACAGCAATTTAAACCCTGGGGCCCCTTTGGGGAAACCGAAATGTGGCTTCAAGGGGGGCATTTCTCTCTCTCAATTTTTAAACAGTGGCTGAGAAATTTATTTTTTTTTAATTTTGGGGGCATTCTGCTTTGAAAATGCGCAACACTATGGGTCCAAATTTTTAAAAAAAAATTTTTGTTTCCCAACAGACATTTTTCTTCACAATTTTCAAAAAAGGGGGGTCAAGGGAATGTTTTTTTAATTTTTTGGGGGGATTTTGGGATGAATGCAGCTATACTACAATCCTATTAAAAAAAAAAAATGTTTCTAACCCGACATTTGTTCCTTTACAATTGTCCCCCAAAATGGCTCAAGGGTCATGCCCTTTTAATTTTTTGGGGGGGATTTTGCTTTTGACATGAAACTATAAATACAGGTCCTATTATTAAAAAAAATGTTGTTTTTAACAGGGTTTTTTTCTTCACAAATTTTCCAAAGTTTCTCAAGGGGCAAGCTTTGAAATTTTTTGGGGGATTTTGCTGTGACCCGCAGCTATATACAGGCCCATTTTTAAAAATTTTTGTTTCTAACAACATTTGTTTTTCCAAAATTTTCAAGAGTGGCCCCAAGGGGGGATGGGGCTGCAGAAAACAGGAATAGGTAGGACACGTTTTAAAGGGCACATATTGCCAAAAATGACTTGTTTTTTTCAAAATCTTTAAAAAAAGCTAGCAAACCCGTATTGAAGCAACCCCCTTTAATACAATTTAAATTTAAAAAGAAACAAAAACATGGGGGATTCCCCTCCAAAATTTTAAAAAAAGTGTTTTCCAGAATTAAATTAAATAAAAAACTTGCATGTAAAAAAATAGCTGGGAAAAAAAAAAACCCCCCCCCCCCCCCCTTCCCCCCCCCAATTTTTTTACAAGGGAGGGACAGGAAGACTTGACCAATTTTAAAGGTTATTCAGGGACAAGGGGCTTAAAAATTTTTTGGGGCTGGGGTCACTAATTGGGGCGCATCAAATTTTATCTCCAGGAGAGTCTGCCCTAATCACTGAAAAGGTTTTGGGAGGAAAAAATAAACCATTGAATTGTTTTGCTGAACCTCTCAGAAGCCAGGAGGGAAAAGTCTTTCTAACAAAAAGGTTTTGGGGTGATTAGGACTTTGTATTATTTATGGGGTTGGACAATTTAAACACACTTCACGTGAAAAAAATTTGAATATATAAAAAAAACGATCGCGCTCTTTTCGCTGAAAAGGGTCCCAACTTAATCACAAGCATCCCAAATATTAAAATTTCCAAAATATGAAACCCCATCAAATAGTAAAAAACAGTGTAAAACACCCCTGAAAATATGAAAACCATTTCCCCAGAGACCCTCCTGGATGCTCACATCACCGGGAACCTCGCACAACCCGGGTTTTCTGCCCACTTCAGTCTTCATTGGTGGTTTTGTCCGAAATAATATATAAAAACATAAAAAAAAGTGGGTGTTTCCCGCTAATACGCCCCGGCCGGCAGCGTGCGGGATCCACACTACAGGCTAACAACTAAGTGACTCACTAAGGCGTAGCAAAACGAAACCCAGCAGGCATACAAACCTACGCGTTTTAGAGAATAACCATTCCTTCATAAAGGGATTTTTTTATATATACACTTTTTTTTCTATTAGGGATTGGCAGCTAGGAGACATTCCTCTGATCTGATCTAGTGCAGCTTGTTCCTGAAAACACCTGTGCGCTTCTGTATCTAAAGTAGTAGTATCATTTAAAAAATACTTAGAAACTTCAGGGAGGGGTGTATGAACTTGTATGTTATCACATCTTTGAAAGAAAAAAGCCAAACAATGAAAATAATGAAAACACTATAAAACAACTTTACCCTAAAATAAATTCTGTAAACAAATATCAGTTAACCAAAAAGATATACTAAATGACAGTCACTGTACAAAATAGCATAGTGCCTACCTTTTGTGATCTGTGGGCTCAAACAAGTTTCGGGGTCCATGCTAGTGGTACGGACCGGTATAGTCAAGTCAGTTCCACCTTTAACAGGTGGTTGAAAGACTCTCCCATTTTCCGGCACGCTTTTAAAATGTGGGGTCATACGGTTTACGGGTACATGCAGTGGGCCCAGGACAAGGTATAGGTCAATTCCAGTTCAACAAATGTGGTTAAGACTCCTTTTTCCCGGCACTTTTTAAATGTGGGGGGTCATTTGCAGGTTTCCGGGGCCATGCTGCTTTCCAGGAACATGAGGATAGTCTATGTCCAGTTGAAAACTAAAATGGTGGTTCTGAAAGACCCCTTTTTCCGACCTTTTTTAAAATGTGGGGGTCAGCAGGTTTGGGCACATGCTGTGGACCCCAGGACAGGTACAAGAAAAAACAAAAAAAAAAAAAAAAAAAAAAAAAAACAAAAAAAAAATATCATGTCAAATGTCCAATGAACACTAATAATGGTGATTGAGAAAGACTCCTATTTCCGGCACTTTTTCACTAAACTCTCTGTGGGGTTCAGACAGGTTTAATGGTCATAACTCTTGTTAACAGGACGAGATATAAGATAATTGTCCAAGTCTTCAACTATAAATGGTGGTTCAATCAGTCTCCTTTCCCGTCACATTTTAATTTGGGGGGACAGACAGTTTTATGAATGGTCAATACTGCTATCCAGGACAGTATATCAATGATCACAGTTAACTAAAATGGAGTGCTTTCAAAGACACTTACTTTTCCCGGCACTTTTTAATATTTTGTGGTCAGACAAGAGATAATGTCTAAACTGCCGATCCAGGACAGGAATACAGTCAATGTTCCAGTGAAAACTATCACTTGGTTGAAAGACACCTTTTTCTGTGCACTTTTAAATCTGTGGGTCATGACAGGTTAATCTGGTCCATAACTTCTGGACTGCAGTACAGGACAGGTATAGTCAATGACCAATTTTTCAACTAAAATGGTGGAATAGAAACATACTCCTTTTTACCGGCACTTTTTTAATCATGTGGGTCAGACATGTTAATGTTCCATATCTCTGCGGTACAGTACAGATAATAGTCCAAAGTTCCATTCAACTAAAATGGTGTTAAAGACTTCCTTTTTCTGGCACTTTTGATCTTGGGGGTCAGACAGGTTTAATGTGTCATACTGTGGTACAGAACAGTATAGTCAATGTCCATTCAAGTAAAATGATGGTTCAAATCATACTGCCTCTGGCACCTTTTTAATTTATGTGGGTGATGCAGTTTTAAGGGTCATGCTTCTGTGTACAATACAGGGATAGTAATGGTGGTAGTGACATTTTTCTGTCGGCTTATATATAACGTAAGCTGTGGTTGCCTAAACACTGTAACACGTACTCCATTTGACTGTTGTTGAATGTTAATTTCCTACTTCTCCGCCCTGATTTGGGTGTAAGGTGTTATAGTTTTGCTCTCCCATAGACTCTTAATTTGAGTCCTCATGATAATCTATCATCGACCATCGGATATCTTTTGTGTTTATTGCCGTCAATCGACCATACGTACCCGATGACATAGTTTCAACGTAAAATCGCTCAACACCACTCATTGACTAGTATATATCGAATGGTTCGAATAAAATATTAAGTTTTGAAAGATCTTCTCTCGATTTTTTAGACTCAAGCCGAACCAAGCTTTTTACAGTACGTTTCGAGATAAAAATCTTGCATTCGAACAAGCGCTCGACAGCCACAATCATCTTTAGATTTACTTTAAGCAGCAGTTTGGCGTCCATCTTCTTTTGCAAATGCACAAGAGGCGAGAAGAGTTTCTAAAAAATGAAACCAACTGATAGTTGTATAGACATCATTGGCTGCTAAAATCACATGAACCTAGTTATAATAGTATATCTCACTTATTTCCTCTGAGAATGCATTTACTCGATGTTCACTCTCTCTACTACTTAAATGCACTCTCTCTTCTGCGCTTGCACACGATGCAGGGCCACACCCGGCTACCATTTCTCACGAGCGATTTTAAACAGGAAAAAGCTGCTAGTTATAGATTAGTTAATAGGGGGGGTTGACAAACAAGCTATGGGAATTCAAAGAGAGCAATAGTTAGGGAGTTAAGTAACATTTGCTGGCCTACATCTTATCCCCATCTATTATTCTGAGTGCCCAAAAGTTACAATTCCTGATAGTGTATTGGGGTCCAACTATTACAGAAGAACAAAATTAGCAAATCTGCTAATAGAAAGAAATCGATCTCAAATACTGGTTGCTTTGCTGTAAATTTGATTGAGTGCCCCAAATTTTCATTTTCCAGTTTTTATGGGGTAACAGCTAGTTCAGAAGACACCGTTAGCAAATCTTCCTAAAGAAACAGAAATGCATTTTCCAAATACTGAAATGCATGCTGCAAATTTTGGAGATTGAAGAAAATTTCAGTTTATTGCAGGGTTCTGCTAAATTTTCTTCATAGGACACCATTAATCAAATCTCTGCATAGAAGAAATTTAATTTCTAATACAGTTTTGCATTTCTACAAATTTATTGACAGCCCAAACGATTCTCATTTCTTGAAGTTATTTTAGAGTACAGCTAGCGAGAGATTGTTTTCCCATCCTGAGCCCGTCCTGATGCCTCCCACACAGCCACAAGTATCGCTCTGCTCTGTCATTGATGAGGACAAAACCCCGAAAACAGCGTTGTCTGCAGAAAAGAGATACAGGCTTGGCTAAAATCCATTTTGCTTTTCTCTCAAGACCCATGTCAGGTCAGAAGCAAACTTGAGGATTCTTGTTTTACATACCAACAGAGGCGCTCGTGGGCTTCTCACAGGCCCCTTTTCCCATAATCGCCATTGTGATATAGCAGATGCTTCGTAGAGTTACGAAGAAAGTCAAAATCAAATCTCTACACACGAACGCCCGTTCTGATCCGGTGCTCTCCTTAAGGAGAAGATGTTTCCCTTCTTGGTACAGCTAGTTTTAAAGACATCGTTCAAAATCCTGCCATATAATGGAAATCTATTTCAAATACTGTTTACTTCAACTTATTGGATTGAAAGAAAACTTAAATTTTCTTCCAGTGCGTTGGGAGGTAGAGTTCTTGCATAAGAGACACGTTAACATATCTTTACCTTTTTCAATATTATATTTTTGACAAGGAGCAAACTAGAGAGGATAAGCAGCAAGGAAGCGGACTTGGGCGTGGAGCTATAGGTAAAGAGACAAAGCCTCATACCAGTGCTCCTGGACAACACACGACAAGCCAGCACATCGTCAGTCGCAAGGACCCATCATCGCATGGTCGACCTCCCCTGTGTGTCTCATATTTAAAGAATGTCGACAATCTCGATCATCAGTGGTTACCACAGCCCGCACATCAGCCAAATATAAACACTCCACTTCCTCCCAGTCACGGCTACACATTTTCATCATCATCATTATCAGTCCAAACTGAAGCAAACATGGGCTAAATGTCACCCAATCTGCAGAACACTCTAGGTTTTTCCAAAATGCCGAAGGAAACCCCTTTTGATGACAAAATTCCCGGGGGGTCAGGGAACGGGATTTTTAAAAAAAGAGGCCAAAGAGAATGGGTTTTTTTGCCTTTGGCCCAATCGCGGGTGGGCCCTCAAGGAGAAGGGAAACTGGTCTTTCGGCAGAAAAAATTTCGGGGCGGTATCGGGGGCCCTTTTTGCAGTGCCTGTTTCTACTCGCAGTTGAGGAAAAATTGGGTGTCAGGAAGGGAAGTTTATTGGGTCCAAATGTGGTCTTTTCGGGGTAGTGGGGAGCGTATCAACAGTGGAAGGAGGAGGGTTTTGGGGTTTGTTCCCAAAGTGGGTCCGGGCCCCAGAAAGGGAGGGGGGCCCGTCAAAACAAATCCCGCTGGGCATTTCTCCCGCCCCCCAGGGGGCAGGGTTGGAGTGGGAAAACCCGGGTTAAATAGGTTTTTTCCGTCATTGAGGTCCCGTCACTTGGAAAAAAAAGGCCCAACACAGGTTTGGGGGGCTTCCCCCAAAACCTGACATCTTTAGACTTCAACCCTCGATATTTTTTGTATGGCAACAGTGGAAATTTCCCCCGTCACAAACTTTCCCGCAAATTTTGGCACAGGAAAGGGCCTTATGTAGTATGAAGGTCGAAATTGGGGTTTAAAGTAGTGTTGCGGCCTTGGGTTTTTTGACCCAAAAAAGAAATGGGAAAAGGGGGAAGGATCCTGCAACATCCTTACCGTTTTTGAAAGAGCCCCCCAAAATTTGGGTTTTGTCAGGAAAGATGGCCTTTTCAGCATGACCCTTGTGGTTATTTTTTTACTGGGGAAAAACTTAAAGGCACTCTGCGGGAGGGAGTTTCCCAAACAGTTTGGAAAGGGGGAGGATGAGGTGGACACCGAGCCTTACTCCCCGGAGGTTGTAGAAGTAGAGTAGAGAACAGGAGGATGAGAAAGTGGAGGAGGATGAGGAGGCAGTAGTGGACATCACCAGTACCAATTAGCCTTCTGTGGTAAGAGTTTGGCACAGATTGCAGGAGGAGGAGAAAGAGGAGTAAAATCTGGTTACTGTCCCTCGGTTTGGGAGATCCCGGCAGCATCTCACACATGAGTGCTTGGATGCTACATTACCTGCAACATGAAACCCACGCATCAAGGCAATAAAAATTACCTGCGATTACTGGGTGGTCCATAATCCATGAATCCACATTTTTACAAGACAAAAGTGAGCAATCTCCTCCACCCACACACATTGACAGTAGAATGTCATGAATTTGAGACAGTGCTCATTGACCAATTCGAGACATCTTTTGCGTGTTCTTCATATTCTAATATCATCATGGAACAACGTCAGCAACACAGCAGCAGTAGAATGGAAAGTAGCCGCAGCAGGCAGTGTGGCAGAACCCTACTGGGTGACAGTTTGCAATCCATGTTTACCACCTTACCAATGCCTGCAAGGCAGGGCAGCATTCAGACACACAGAGACCACCTTAAGACCATGGTCCATGACAACCTGTGGCTCAACAATGAGGTTTTTGGACTTGGTCTGGACCCATTCAACTTCTGTGTGTCCAAACTGGATTCAGCACAGCTGGCGGGGTGATAACTGACAAATGTATCCATCTTTCTCCTGACAATGTGGATCATTTGACATTTATCAAAATGAATCAAGCGTTGATCTTGGATAATTTTGTTGCCCCGGTTGCCGATGTCACCGATTAGTAAACTGTAGCACGTCTTCTTAACAATGTGAAATACACATTCCATCAGTCATCTATGAACATCAGTCATTCATCAATCACCAGTCTGTCTGCCATAAGTCATCTATTAACCGTTTCAGAGCCTCATACAGCCAAATCAAATGGGGTCCACACCCATTACTAGTTCCTATTTTTTTAATATATCAGTGGGCTACTTTGATTAGGGCCCCTGACAGGAGTACTGCCTGTACTGCCCTATTTGCACCCCTGGCGGTAGCAGCCACTACTGGGCCCTGCATCCTGAGGTGTCCCAAAAACCCCTTTGACACATAAGAAGACACCAGTATTGGAAATGACACATGGTAACTGTCAGGAGCCCCATTTCACTTTTTGTACCTTGGCTCAAGAACATGTCATATATGTGGTGGCAGCAAGAACATCCCAATGGGGAACAAAGAGGTCTAGCTGGCAGGGGCCACGCTGTCCTCATTTTTTCAGTTAGCCATTGAAAGGAATTTAGTATTTTAGCCTCTCAATTAGAGTCAAATTTTCTTCACTAAGTTGTTACATTTATCCAGTTTATTCTTCTGGATGCTAATTACAGCTTCTCCTCACCTATAGCTATAAAAGCGAACCTGAACATCTTCTCCCAATGACATTAATGGGGTTAGAATTAGAGTTCGAAGTTAGAATTTGACTTCGAGCCGAACAACTCTAGGTTAGAGGTTCGACTCAAAGTCGAACTTTTTAGGGTTCGCTCATCAATACTTACTGAGATTATTTTGTCATGTTAGTTATCCTGTCTTCATACTACTACCTCTTACTGCTACTCTCCTTACTGCTCTCTAGCAATTTTTCCACAAGTCTGAACTCTCAGTCCTGTGTACTGAACTTTATATATGTCTTCAATATACTCCTTTATTTGCAGCCTAGACTTCAATTAAGGACTATCCTGAGGGTTATGACCTGGGAAACCTCCGGGAGCCAGTCTAGGCCACCTTTTGAGAACCATGAGATTTCTCAGACTCCATAACTACTTGAAGTTTTATTAAACATTTCATTACAGCTTACTATAAAAGTAAACCCTTTTGTTGCCTCTTCTATTGGATTCCAGATTCCACAAAGTACATATCATAGTGTGTTTTGGCCTTAATAATTCTTACATACTGTATTATTCTCAGCACACGAACTAAGCAGGACTGTGTTGTATAAATGTTTTTCACTTTCACTCACTTTGTGTTTAAACTTAAATGGTTTCAGTAGTTTTGTTCACGTTTCTGTAAGAAGGTATATAAGTCCATGGAGAGCGTGAGCAATGGTTCTGACGGACACATACACTCAGATAGGCTGCTGGATCTCCAAAATAATCTATAAATCCTGAGTATCTCTCCCTTCCCGTACAGTTATGAAGGCGTAATCCAGCGACTGCTGAAAATAATTTATTTTTGCTCTTATTTTCTGAGTACAACAAATGTTGAATAAACCAGATTCCCTCCAGAATCTAGCATGTGGTCGCATGGATGGATGAAAAGTGCATAAACGTTCCACTAGTCCAGGGATGAAACGTAGCGGAGGACAAACACCAAACTTCTATCCAGTCTATCAACCATATTGAGTGGTGAGTTCGCTTATGCAATTGCCCATAGTGCTGGAAGGATCATGGTTCTTTCCCACAGAAAAGATGACAAACAATAATGTGTCCTCAAAAAATATCTTGTTACTGTCACACATATGATCAAAATTTTAGAACTTGAGGACTTCAGATCCTGGGATTTTAAATCAAACTCTGTTCCAGATGTTCTAAGTGTGAATCTCAGTGGCGAGATTCGATTTAACTGAGTAATCTGGGCTCCAGATGATTCAGCTTCACGTTTACTCCAGATTCATACGCCTGAGGTTAAAATCCCAACCCTGTTCCATCCAAACCTGTTCAATAACTTTAGCCGTTGCTACATGTTTTTCTCATATCTTTAACTGCTCGGAAAAAGTTTGGATACAGCATTCTGTTACTGAGAAGAGGATCTCTGGCTCCATAACTGATCTAGAAACAGGATATTAAGATGACTCTGAAAGTTAATGTGGATAAACTTAAGGTCATGCACTTGGGCCAAGAAAACAATGTGTATTTATATACTAAATAGTATAGTATTGGGTAAAACAACCACTATAAATGGACTTGGAGATATCAATGGACAATAGTATTACATTTAGTGACCAATGCCAAACAGCTGCGGCCACCAAGGCAAAAAAAATATCTTGGCATGCTGTAGTGAAGTCAGTTACATGAAGACTTCAGAACTTGGCTTCTGCTATAGTCTTTCCTGTGTTCTAAGCATGGTTCCCAGTACTCAGATGACAACCCCAAGACATCAGTAGAGCTGAGTTATAACAAACCAAGAAGTTGTTGGCAACAGAAGTATAAAGCTTGTATCAAAAGAAAAACAAGAAGAGACACTCACCATTAGATGATGGAACTTGAAGGATGGTAAAGAAGATGGTGGCACAATAATGGAGAATAATGGCAAGCATGAATGGATACAAAGGAATGATAAGTAGCAACAGACATGAACTGACCTGAAAAGACTTTCACTGTATGAGATAATTATACAAATACAGAGGGGGAAAAAATATTTAGCCAGCCATCAATTGTGCAAGTTCCTAAAAAGATGAGCGAGGCTTGTAATTGACATCATCGACCTCAACTATGAGAGACAAAATAAGAAAACAAATCCAGAAAATCACATTGTCTGATTTGGAAACAATTTATTTGCAAATTATGGTGTAAAATAGTATTTGTTCAATAACAAAAGGTCATCTCAATACTTTGTTCTATATCCATTGTTGGCAATGACAGAGGCAAACGTTTCTGTAAGTCCTATTACAAGGTTGGCACACACAGTTTCGGGTATGTTGGCCCATTCCTCCATGCAATCTACTCTAAGAGCAGTGAAGTTTTGGGGTCTGTCGCTGGGCAACATGGACTTTCAACTTCCTCCAAAAGTTTTCTATGAGGTTAAGATCTGGAGACTGGATAGGCCACTCCAGGACCTTGAAATGCTTCTTATGAAGCCCCTCCTTTGTTGCCCTGGCTGTGTGCTTTGGATCATTGTCATGCTGAGAAAGACCCAGCCACGATTCATCTTCAATGCCCTTGCTGATGGAAGGAAGTTTGCACTCAAAATCTCACGATACATGGCCCCATTCATTCTTTCATGTACACAGATCAGTCATCCTGGTCCCTTTGCAGAGAAACAGCCCCAAAACCTGAAGTTGCCCCCCCCCCATTGCGTCACAGTAGGTGCAGTGTTCTTTGATGCAACAACAGCAATCTCTTCTCCAAAACATGAAGTATCAGGATACGTCCGTCGGGCCAGCCTTCACCTTCCTAACACAATGACCTGCAGGTGGTTAAGTCTGCCTCGGATCACACCCGGGAGAGGTGCTGCTTCCCTGAGCCAGGAGTGACAGCTCTACAAGACCAATCAGAGGGCCAGGAAGCCGCACCAATCAGCTCGGGGGCGGTGTCCGGGCAGCCCTTCTAAGACCTCCTCAGTACCTCCAGGCTTTTTCCTGTCAAAAGTGTTCCTTGCTGTTTCCCCCCCCACCCCCTTGGGGGGGGGGGGGTTTTTTTTATTCAGATTTGCTGCTGTCTTCCTTTGCTCTAACCCGTTTCTAGACCTCGCTTGTTGCCTCAGATTCTGTACTGCGCACCTCACCATGATTGGACTCCAAGCTTTGTTTCTGAACATTCGCTTGACTTACGTATCTTGGCCTATACGTTCCGTACCGTTGCTGACACGGACTGGTTTGACATTGGTTTTCCCTGACGACCCTGCGCTTAGTAGCGTAGGGACTGTCGTCCAGTTGGGGTCTGCCATCTAGGGCAGCACGCCAAGTAGGCAGGGACAGTGGGCTCAGGGCAGTGAGGGCCCACTGCACCTCCTCTGACGTGACACATGACAAGTTGTGTTTCTGCCAAACAGTTCTACTTTGGTTTTCATCTGACCAATATGATATTCTCTCCAGTACTCTTCTGGATCATCCAAATGCTCTCTAGCAACTTCAGATGGCCTGGACATGTACTGGTCTTAACAGGGACACGTCTAGGCACTGTAGGATGCTGAGACCCTGGCGGTGTAGTGTGTTTACTGATGGAGCCTTTGTTACGTTGGTCCCAGCTCTCTGCAGGTCATTCCTAGTCCCCCTGTGGTTCTGGGATTTTTTGCTCACCATTCTTGGATAATTTTGACCCCACAGGGTGAGATCTGTTGGAGCCCAGAAGGAGGGAATTATCATTTGTCTTGTATGTTTATCCAAGGTCTAATTATTGCTCCCCATTGTTTCTTCACCCAAGCTTGCTGCCGTATTGCAGATTCAGTCTTCCAAGCCTGGTGCAGGCCTACAATTTTGTTTCTGGTCCTTCAACTGTAATGTCAATTACAGGTCTCTCTCATCTTTTTCAGTGGGAGAACTTGTACAATGGGTGGCTGACTACTTTTTTTTCCCCACTGTGGAGTTGAACAAACAAAGATTGTGACTTCCCTATTCGTGACTGAGAACAAAAGATGATAAGTGAGACTCAACAAAATCTCAATTTCATGTTTTCAACCACCTTTAGTCAACCAAAAATGATTGCTTAAAGGTCACAAATTTGGATCCTCCCAACATTTGAGAATGAGCAGGACTTTGTTAATGCCTGGGATAGGATTGTAAGTGATTGTTCTGCTAAATGAATACAGCTTTTATTCCCTGATTTTATTTCTAACTGAGGAAATAGAAAAAAATAAATAATTGGTCCATTACAAGAATAAAATATAATCACCCTGATATTATTACTCTACATTCCAGGAGGTAAGCACATTTGAAATAAATACATTTAACCAAAAAAAGGTCAACTCTGGAAAACCAAGCCAGGAAACCAAACCCAACAGTGATAAATCAGTCCATTCCAGATAATTTCTTCTTGACTCATGAAAAAATATCACTTACCCAAAGGGCCATCAAATTATGTGACACTTTTCAAAGAATTAAAAGGGAACATGCACAATCATAAATAGAAATATCAAATTCCCAATGAATATCTCTTTAATGTTGGACAATTCAATATTTACTTGCCACAACACGTCCTTTGACCCCTACAGCTGATACGGATGATAAGCAGCAACAAATATGAACTGACCTGAAAGGACTTTCCCTGAATAAGGTAAGTAGACAAATACAGTTGAAAAAACTAAGACTCTGACTTCCCTATTCAGTACCTCAGAACAAAAGATGATAAAATCTCAGTGTCATGTTTTCAACCACCTTTATTCAACCAAAAAATATTCCTAAAAGGTCACAAATTTGGATCCTCCCAACATTTGTGGATGAATAGGACTTTGTCAATGCCTGGGATAGGATTCTGATTGTTCTGCTAAATGCTTCAGAGATCTTCCTTGTTCCAGTAAAACCAAACCTAACAATGATAAATCAGTGTCCATTCTAAATAACTCCTTCTTGACACGTGAGAAAATTACATCACTTACCCAATGGGTCACCAAATTACATAAACATTTTTAAATAATTTAAATGCAATTACAAATAGAAGAATAAAATTCCCAATCGATATCTCTTTAACGTTGGACAATTCAGTATTTACTGTTAGAGCTATTAATCTTTCTATTAATTTCCTTCAATATAAATTCCTTTATAATGGAGTAGATTAATTATCCTTCTAAGAAGGTCAGTCCAATTCCTATTTTATGTCCTTCATTCTTAGAGAAGGATCCAATAACATTACCTTTATGATGTCCAAAAATAATAAATGTCCTTCCCCCGGTCACAGAATCAGGACCATTAAAAAGAAAAAATACGGGGGGCGTGGCCTGGCATGTAAGGGAGCAGACGTGCATGAGGAGAGCTCCGTGAGGGCCCAGTGTTCAAAGACCTCAATTCTGCTACAAGATGAGCCCACGGAAAGCTAAAAAGACCCCAAAGCCTGCAGCTGACACTCAGGCACTGGGTATGCCGATCAGCAACTATTTCTCTCCACTGGCTGACCTGCCACCGGCTCTGGTCTCGGGGGGCCTCCTCTCCACGGCGGGCGCCATCTTCCCCTGCAGGACGCAGCTCCATCTGTGCGCACGGCGCTCCCGACACTGTGGAGGTCCCTGCTGGTGCCGGCACGGACTTTTACCACCTGGCAGCGGCGCAGGATATCAACACTCTGACCCCACAGGATCCTAAGCGACATACCCAACTCCAGCGTGGACGGGAGCGGCACATGGAGGCACATGGTGAGGTGGAGGCAGCCATGTTGGGAGGGCCACACGCCGCAGCCGAGGGGCACCTCAGCCGTTTGTGATGACCCAGAAGCTGCAGCCTTACAAGCACTGGAGGGGAGAGGGAGCCCAGAGCTTTCCAGCCCAGCATCACCGGCGCTGCATTAACTCCTCTGAGAGAATAGATCAAGGAGCAATGAGTGCCCACAGCTCCATGAAACAATCCTAATTTCTCAAGCAGGGTACCCCGTGTCCACAGTGCAGTAGGTACAGCCCTACCACACTCTCTGCGCCATACCCTCTCCCTACCCCATGCACTCCCTGGAACAGGGTCCCAGGAATCAGTCCCTAACCCATTTGTAGACCTCTTCACCAAGGCCTCACAAAGCTTAGGAGCACATTCCTCTGATACCTCAATGGATGCCGGCAGTGTGGACTCACATCAAGACTGGCAGAGTACTATAAACTTGCCTCTTGCAGCCATTGCTACAGATTGATCTCAAAGTCCCTGCACTGCTGCTGCTGCTGAACAGGCTAATGCTATTTCTAGAGATAGAGCCCTCCTAGTGCTTCAAGGGCACCCTGAACTGCAGGCATTAACACTTCTGCCTACCAAAACTGACATGTCGGCCTTAGCGCGGGACCTTTAAGGAGCTTGGCAACAGGACTTGCATAGGGTTAAAATGGACATTTCTACCATCCAAGCTAAAATCTGCACTCTTGAAACATCTGATAATGCGGTTCACCAATCTATTTATGAACTACAAGCAGCGGTTGCAAGTCAACAAACAGAGCCTTGTTGACCAGTTTGATGATTTTTAAAATAGGAACCGCAGAAACAATATTCGAATCAGAGGCATCCCTGAGAACGTTAAGACGCAAGATCTGGGTCAGTCGCTCATTAGGCTCTTCAAGCAACTCAAGGACAGAGACCCCCTGATACTCTCCCCTGAGATTGATAGAGCACACAGGGCTTTGCGCCCTCTAAGTCAGGACCCTGAGTAATTGTATTTTTTATAGGCCCCACGTTTTCTCGGTTTTGATATGTGGAGCAGCTTAATTCCCACCCGTGCCAGAACCTACTTCTCTCCTCCATAGGTTACACACAGGCACTATAGGCGACATGTATGATTCTCGCCGGGTCGGAGCGCACCCGTTTTCGCCCATTTTATAGTGAACAGCTGCGCGCTGATTTATGTCGGCGCCAGGGCGCGCTCATTCAACCATGAAAGTCCCCGCACCTCCCAGTGTGGTGAGGCGCAGTGCGGGGCTGTGAGCCACAGTCTATATCCCGCGCGGCTATGTTGTAGTATGGTAGTGATGCTGCTCATACATCCGTGAAAAGTTCACCGGGTATGCTTATAGGGCCACGCCAGTGTGTGGGGCGTCAGTGCGGGACTTAGGCGCGAAGGGACTGCGCCGAAAATCTTTCCGATTCGAGACAGATTCCTGGAAAACAGCGAGAAATCATTCACATACCGTGGCGATATGAACAAAAAATCCCTTTATAAAGGCGTTAAACATTCTCGAGAAGAAGTAGCTCAAACTCCAAAAAATATAAAAATTAATTAAAAAAATCACTTTCAAATATCTATAACGGCGCAAATATCAGAATTAGGATATTGGAAATTGCCGGGAAATACAGTAATTCAAATTCTGAAAGCTATTCTCATATGGACGCAGAAACCGGCCAGTCAGAATAGGAGCACAGTGAACCATAAAAACCTATGGAGAAACTATAGACCAACAAAAACAAAGGCGGGACAGTTCAAAATACAGTAAAAATGCAGAAAAAAGAGCCTGATTGGTTGAGCTAGCGGGGGCTTTGGCAAAATCCAGCCATCAGAATAGGAGCGACAGACCCATTAAAACTATGAGAAATATTTGACCAATCAAATTCAAAGGCGGACAGTTCAAAATACAGTAAAAAAATGCAGAAAAGAGCTGAATGTGAGCTAGCGGCGGCTTGGCAATCCCGTCCAATCAGAGCGCGAGCTACATTCTCATAAAGTTCTATTGGAAAAGAAATGCAGAGCGAGCTCTGTTTCAATAGTTTTCATAAGAGTCTCAGATTTTGAAGCCGAAAAAAGACAATACGTCCATCCCAGTTCAGCCTGTTGGTGCTAATGTGTTGATCCAGAGGAAGCAACAAACCCCAATGAGGTTATAAGTCAATTTTCCTCATTTTAGGGAAAAATTCCTCCGACACCAATCTGGCAATCAGAAAAATCCCTGGATCATTGACCCCTCTCCAGAATCCTAGACACTATAACATGATATAATATTACCTCCAGAAATGCATCAAACCATTTTGAACGCCCGTTATTTGAATTCACCATGAAAGTCCCTCTGCAGAGAAATCATAGTCTCACAGCTCTTACAGTAAAAGAATCCCCTTTCTATGTTTATGTAGACAACTTTTCGTTCCTCAAGACGTAGATGATGGCCCCCTTGTTTTCCTATATACAGCCCTGTGGTATAAATAAATCTGGAGAGAATCTCCCTATATTGAAAATTGATGTATTAAATACATATTTATTATGTCCCCCCAGAAGCCCGTCCTTCTCTAAACTAAAATAACCCTAATCTTGCCTAATCTTTCGTGGTACTGTAGTCCCTCCCAGTCCCTATTTATTATTTTGTTGCCCGCCTTTGTACCCTGTTCAAGCTCTACAATTCATCCTGTGCACTGTGCCCAAAACTGTACACAATATTCCATGTGAGGTCGAACCAGTATACTTGTATAAAAAGGAGAAAAAAGAATCTCATCATGTCCCTCTATGCCCCCTTTTAATACACCCCATGATCCTATTAGCCTTGGCACTGCTTGCCTGACATTGGCTTGCTACAGTAAGTTTCCTGTCCACGGTAGGATTCCCAAGTCTTCTCCATGTCACTTATACCCAGTGTTGTTCCATTAACATTAATCACATGTTAATGGATTTTTCCTCCCCATGTGCATAACCTTGCATTTATCTATATTAAATCTCAACTCATTTCCCTGCCCAGGCCTCCAACTTATCCAGATCCCTTTGTAAAAAACACATTATCCTCTAATTGTGTTGATTACTTACAGGCTAGTATCGTCTGCAAAGATCGTATTTTACTGTGTAATTCCCTGTGTAAGATCATAATGAAAATGTTAAAGAGGATCTGGCCCAATACTGACCCTTGTGTTACCTCCACTAGTAATCAGCGTCCAGTCAGAGTATGTACCGGTAATCACTACCTTTTGTTTTCTATCAGTGACCAGTTTCCTACCCATTTGCAACACATTTTTCCCCAGTCCAAGCATTCTCATTTTTATTTACCACCTTTTATGTGCACGTACACATCTTTAGAAAAATCTAGATATATGACATCCAGTGCCCACTCCCGATCCAGTCTAGCACTGACTTCCTCATAATAAGCTGATGAGATTAGTCTGACCGGACCGATCCTTCATAAACCCATGCTGAACGCGTTATACATTTATTTCATGAGATACTCCAGGATAGCATCCTGAGAAAACCTACAAACAATTTTACTACAACAGAGGTTAACTTACCGGCCTAAGTTTCCTGGATAACTTATTCAATGACCCCGTTTTGATATTGCACCTCATATGCTTATGCGCCATATCCTTTGGGACATACCCCGTAATTAGACAGTCCAAAATATTAAGAATAGGGCCTATCTATGACATCACTTAACTCCCCGTATGGATACGGGGGTGAAATACCGGCCAGGGCCTGGGGATTTGTCTATTTTAATCTTCCTAACGGCTAGCTGCACTTCTTCCTGCTTAGACCATGAAACTTTTAAGTTGGAGTTTTTATCTCATCCTCGTTCAACTTCTCGGTAAATACAGTGGAGAAGAAATTGTTTAATAGGTTTGCTTTTTCCTTATCGCCCTCTACTGTCTCTCCCTCAGTATTTTCAAAGGGCCACATTTCTTTTTTAATCATTTTACTATTTATATATTTAAAAATATTTTGGGGTTAGTTTTACTTCTATTGCATTACGTCTTTCGTCTCCACTTTGCTCCTTATCTTTATTTTACACACTTTTATATTCTTCCCTATACTTCCTTAGCGCCTCCTCACTGCCCTCCCTGTTTTAAGTAGCTGAAACGCTTTCTTTTTGTTTTTTATTGGCCTCCTATACATCTCTGTTGATCCACATCGGGCTTTTCCCTGTTTCTAATTATTTTTTTACCATATGATATGGTACCTCCTCACAGTGGGGCGCCAAAGATAGTTTTTAAGATCCACCGCATTTTATTTTTTGTTCTGCTAATTTTTAAACAAACCATTGTCCCATCAATACATTTTAGTGGCCGTCTCTAAGCAGGGTAAAATAGCCTCCTCACAGATCATTGTTTTTTGTGGCACCATGACAAGAGCTCTAGTGAAGGATACATGGAAGTTTATTATATATGGTCACTATTCCCTAGTGCCCATCAAACCTTGAACCAATTGTTACTCTGTCAGGTCAATAGACAATTATTCGTCTAGAGGCCTTTCCTCTAGTCGGTTCTGCTCCATTTGGAAAGTGTAATATTCTTTAGTTATAGACAAAAACCTGTTTCCTTTGAGAGAGCTACAGTTTCAGATTTCCCAGTTTATGTCTGGATAATAAAGCGCCCAGAATAAAACCTCATTCTGATTAGATGCTTCATCAATTTTGCTTGAGGAACATATCTTCTATGGGTTCTGTTATATTTGGAGGCCTATAGCAAGACCCCTATATGAGAATTATAATTACTGTTACTACCCCCAAGTATATACCATAGTATTCCACCCCTGTTCACTAACCTTACCTATATCTTCCCGCAGTGTGTGCTTCGAACAGGATTTTACATAGAGACAGACACCTCCACCCCCCCTTTTCCGTGTTTACGGTCACTTCTAAAAAAGACTGTAGACCCTGCAAGTTAACCGCCCTAGTCCGTGAGCTCCTCATCCAGCCATGTCTCAGTTTATCCCCACTATGTCATATTTTTCTTCTGCAATTAATACTTACTAGTTCATTTATTTAGTAGGTGTCCAGACACCTGGCATGGTCCAGCATGCAATTTAGAGATTTCCCATTTTTTAATTCCTTTCTCCCTGATCTTTTTATCTATTGCTACAACCCCCGTCCCCCACTCCACCCCCTGATTTATTACTAATTCCCCACTCTCATCTCACTATCTTGCACGCTAATATATTGTAGTTTCCCTCCCCCCCCAGTCCCCCTAGTTTAAATAATCCTCCAGCTTCCCTATCCATGTTTGACCCCTCAATTACAGCTGCATCCTCCCCATTTAGGTGCATCCCGTCCCTAGCATAGAGCTGGTAAGCCAGACAGAAGTCAGCCCAGTTCTACAAAAATCCCAAATCCCTCTTTCCAACACCAATTTTTGAGCCACTTATTCACCTCTTTAATCTCCCTCTTCCTCTCTGGTGTGGCCCGTGAACAGTAATATTGCTGAAAATATTACCCTGGAAGTCCTTCCTGCCCTTGAGCTTTTTTGTGCCTAAGTCCCAGAAACATTAAGGACACTCCACCCTACCTCTAACTTTGTCCATTGGGCCAATGTGGGACCATGACATCTGGGTTCTCAACCAGCCCCACCCAGCAACTCCTTTCAGCCCGATCTGCGATATGACGAACCCTGGCCCCAGGATAAACAACATACTGTTCGACGGATCCAGGTCCTTTGTGGCAGATTGCCCTGTCTGTTCCCCTAATAAAGGAGTCCCCAACTACTACACCTGTCTAGCTGCCCTGTACCCCTATTCCCAATCATTACTGGAGCAGACAGGCGTAGTGTCCTTGGCTGCCCAATGCTATTTCAGGCTTACATCCCCCCTCATCCGCAATCTGCAATTTTGTTGGGGTGTACCAGAACAGGACTACCTCCCTGGACACTCTTTATCCCTCCTAACCCTTCTTTCTAACTGTTACCCAGCAGCTGCCTCATTTCCTGCACCTCCATGCTACCACCCTCCTCACGCATCTACACCTGCGAGTGATAGCTCAGTGAGGCATAACTCGCTTTCCAGTTTGGCAATGGATCTCAGTGTCGCCACTTGCTCATTTAGATCCAGGATAAGGCTTCTAAAGTGCAGTGTGCACACATCTGCACACAGTATGCCCCCTCAACTGTTGTTCAAGGATGGCAAACAGTGCCCAGGTTTGCACTGGACAGCATTGTCACACATGGAACTCATGGACCTGTTACCCAAATAAAAAAAAATAAAAAAAAGAAGAAAAACAAGGAGACAAATATGAAAAATCTGTATAATACTTGCCCATTCTAAACGCCCCAAAATCTAATCCCCCAATATTAAGTCTCACCCTTAAGCTAAAAGAAAATTAAAACAAACCAGACACAAAGAACAAAACAGACACACTCGCTCCCCTCAGAATACTCGCTAAAACCACTTATCATTATAACCCTTTAATCCAGCACAGCAGCAACTCTCCTCTTAGAAGGCTGTTTGTGATTGGCTAACTTTAACAGAGGCGTGTTATTTTGACCAAGGGAGAGCGAGCGACGACCTTATCAGCAATATGGGTTTCTAATCAATCTGGAATAAACTGTACATGCCCGAAATAAAATGATAAGACTATAGAAGTTGTCCCCGATGTTGTGATCTAAAATGAACAATAATATGGGGGTATAAGAAAAAAAAATATTAATCAATAAAATCATGTTTTTTTCCTTTATTTTCATTTAGCCTAGGGAATACAATAGTATGGTGTAACGAAATAAAGAAATAACATGATTTTATTGAATTAAATTTTTTTCTTACCCCCATATTATTGTTCATTTTAATCTACACACTCCGGTACACACAGTCGGGAGTCTTAATCATTTGATTTCGGCCATGTACAGTTTTATTCCAGATGCATTAGAAAACCCATAGAGCCTCGCTCGCGTCTCTCCATTGGTCCAAAATAACCGCACCACTTTTAAGTTAGCCATCACAAACAGAGCTCGCTCTGCATTTCTTTTCCCATTAGAATCTATGAGAAAGTAGCTTGCGCTCTGATTGGCCGGGAAAGCCAAGCCCCGCTAGCTCAAACAATCAGCTCTTTTCAGCCATTTTACTGTATATGAACTGTCCCGCCTTTGAATATGATTGGTCAATATTTCTTCCATAGGTTTATAAATGGTCCCTGTTGCTCTTTCTGATTGGCTGGTTTTTTGCCGACCATGAGAAAGACTTAAAACCAATAGAATTACTGTATATTTCCCGGCAAATTCTCTATCAATGCAATTCCTGACTAGCGCCGTCTCGGCGACAAACGCGATTGTTAGGGATTTGACTGATTTATTTTTAGAGAAGGTTTCAGCTCTTTATCTGATAATACAGCATATAACCTTCTTGTTTAAAATGGAAGACGTTCCAGAGCTTTATTCATGAAAAGGTTAAAAAAATCCAGACATCATGTAAGGTGGAATAGACAACAGCTTAGTACAGGTATCTCCATGGCGTCTAAACACTTTCGTGATGTACACCATGGAGACACTGCGGCTTTTCGTGTTCAGGGTATAGAACAAGTCTCTAGACCCGCCAAGGGAGGTGACTTATCAGAAGAAATTGCAGGCTCGTGAGGCATGGTGGAATCTTCAAACTGGAAACAAGGTTTCCTAACGGCCTAAACAAACGACATGATTAATGTGTTTTTAATAACCATTTTTTTGTGCATTTAAGTTTGCAGCACATTGTTTTAATGTCACTGTTCACTTTGTTCGTTTAATTACGTTTGATTGTTTTTTCGTCCGAGTCATGTTATGTTTCACTGATCTTAGGGCGCACTAATTTAAATCGGTGTGTAATATGATTTATTGAATGCCCATGAATAAAGGAGCCAGCCAGGCTCCGAACCGCGTCGGCTTATCATGTGACTGTTGTCTATTCCACCTTACCTGATGTCTGTCTGGATTTTTTAACTTTTTCATGAATAAAGCTCTGGAACGTTCTTCCATTTAAAAAGAAGGTTATACGCTGGATTCTTGCACAGACTTTTTCTTTGATTCTTTATGGAGAGAACTTTCTCTACCTGTCCGGGCGTTTCCTCTTGTATCATATAACCAGGTGAGCTGACTTCTTTGCAGTCTCTGCATCTCTGTTTGCATTTATCTGATAATGTTTTACACTTAATAAAAATGATTTTTTTATTCATACTCCATGCCTGAGCGCCGAGATGCAATAGTGCCGATCTCTCCATAGCCTACAATGGGAGAAGTAGCTCGCGACTCTGATTGTATGGAATATGGTTGATAATATACTATAGATTGTTATTCTATAAGTTTTCTGTATTTTTGAGACGAGACATGAGATTCTAAGAATTTACTTCCAGCGTACGGAACAAATATCGCTATGACAAAATTTCACAATAAGCATCACTTAATGTTAAGGGGTGAAAATAAGCCAGAGAGACGTCCAGAATCCTTTATCACATGCACAAACAGAAAACTCATATTCTTTGTTTGCAGGAAACACATCTTTTGTCAGAACATCTGGCGGCCTATCAAAACAAGTATTTTCCCTTGTGGTGCCATAGCAGTAACCCTAATAGCAAATTAAAAGGGTTTGCCATCTTACATAGTTACATAGTTACATAGTTTGTAAGGCCGAAAAAAGACAAGACGTCCATCCAGTTCAGCCTGCATGCTACAGAGTTGTTTATCCAGAGGAAGGCAAAACCCCCAAATGAGTATAAGCCAATTGTCCTCATTTTTAGGGAAAAATTCTTTCCCGACTCCAATCTGGCACTGCAATCAGAAAAATCCCCTGGATCAATGACCCCTTTCCTGAATCCTAGACACTAGGATTATATTATATAGATTATATTTTCCTTCAACATATTTTGCTCCCTAATGCTAGAAAATCCTCTATAGGGAACATTCTGCTTTCCGATCACGCTCGTTTTCTGCGAGTTGGAATTGCAGGAGCTGGGACCCAAAATATAGTTGGCGACTCACCAGAACAATCGCATTCTTAATGACTCAGAGGTGACATGTATGACGGGATTATAACACCTTGTTTTTCTGCGTATCCTCACCGTCCCGTATCCAGCTGTCGGACGCAGGATGCATGTTAGGCGCATCCTTGCCACTTCGGATCGCCTCACAATGAAGGGGCGTGTAATGGGCGCGGCGTGTGGGGTTCTGGGGCGGAACGCGGCTCATTGAATACTCTGGGGCATGCATGATCGCGCTCGTCAAAGTGCGGCACTTTGCAGCGCCCACCACTCCGACAGGCAGACCTGGTTGATTCTAGGTCTAAATGATCGCGGAGACGAATTGAAGTGATAACCGTAACAATAGAGGGAACCATATAGAAGAACGCAAAAGAATCCTCGGCTCTCAGCCGCTGTGCGGCATGGATTAATGATTCCAAAAAATCGCTTTGTTAGTGTAAAACAATTTCAGAAAAAGGGCTCAAACCTTCAAAAAAAAAAAAAACATTTAAAAAAAAAAAAATTTACCAAAATCCCCGAACCCCCGCAACATCAGGAAAATTGGATTTGGAAATTGCCGGGGAAAAAAGGTTTAAAATTTAAATTCGTAAGCGCTTCTCGGGTTTGGGGCGGGGAGGAAACCCGCCAATCAGAATAGGAGCGACACTTTACCCCATTTAAAAACCCAAAAGGGATTTTATAGACCAAACAAATGCAAAAAGGGGGGGGGGGGGACCCGTTTAAAATTTCGTAAAAAAGGGGAGAAAAGAGCTGATTTTTGGGGGAGGTTGGGGGCTTGGCAAAACCTGGACAATCACAAAAGGAGCGGCCGGGGCCCAAAATAACCTATGGAGAAAAATTGACCCAACCAAAAATTTCCCAAGGCGGGAAAGTTTAAAAAACAGTAAAAAGGCAGAAAAGAGCTGATTGGTTGAGTAGCGGGGGGGTTGGGGTATTTGGCAAAACAAAGGCGAGCTACTTTTTTCCCCCCTTTTAGTCATGGCCAGATCGGGGCAAGAAATCTGGGGTCTCAGCGCCGGGGGGAGCATGGAGTTTTGATTAAAAAAAAAACTTTTTTTTAAGCTAAAAAAATTATCGAAAAAAAAGCTGAAACCTTCCCATAAAACATAAATCAATCAAAACCCCTAACAACGCGTTTGTCGCCCGGGGGAAAGGCGCTACTCGGGAAATTTTTGGGAAAAATAGAGAATTGCCGGGAAAAAACAGTAAAATTTAAATTCTGGTTTAAACTCTTTATTTTTGGTTCTGCAGAAAAACCCAACCAATCAGAAAAGGGGGCAGGAAAACCCTTATAGCCCATGGGGAAGTAGGACCAATCAAAATTTAATGCGGGACAGTTCAAAATACAGTTTAAAAAGGCAGAAAAGAGCTTTATTGGGTTTATTCCCCGGCGGAAATATGAATCCCCCAATTTAAAGTAGTTGTTTATTTTTAGTGGAGCAAGGGAAAAGGGGCGATAGAAGGGGGGCCCCCAAAGTTTTTTTTCTTTTCAGGGAAATTTCAGTACTGTGGTTGGGGTTTTGGGGAAAGGGGGCTCCGTTGCCGGCCCTGGGTAACCCCCAATTTTTAGGGGGTTGGGCTCCTTTTTTTTATTTAAAAAGGGCCGGGGATGGGAAAAGGGAAATGCCAAAAAAAGGGGAGGCTCTTTATTGTTTTTTTGAAAATTGGTTTAAAAAAAATTTTAAAAAAAAAGGCCCCCGGTTTTTTGGACCAATTTGGGGAGACGAAAGACCTCTTTTTGGTTTTTTCCCAATTTAATCATAATAAAACTGTCCCTGGCCCAAATCAAATGTAAAACCCCGAGTTGTAAAATCCTTTATATAAAATGAACAATAATGGGGGGGTTTAAAGGGGAAAAAAAATATTAATTCAATGGAAATTTATTTTTTTTTTTTAATTTCCCTTAGCCAAGGATTTAATAGTATGGGGGTAACGAAAATAAAAGGGAAAAAAAAATTTTTTTATTGAATTAAAATTTTTTTTTCCGAACCCCCCAAATTTTTGGGTTAAAATTTTTTTAAAAACATCGGTACAACCCTTTTGTTTGTTTCATTTGATTTCTTTCCATGCAGATTTAAATTTTAGATTTCATTAGAAAACCTATTAAAAACTTTACTCCGGGTTTTCCCTTTTGGGCCCAAAAAACCCGCACCTTTTAACTTGCCTTTACAAAAAAAGAGCCGCTTTTCATTTCTTTTCCCCATAGAAGGGCTATGAGATAAGAAACCCCACCCGGGTGATTGGTAAGCTGGAACGAAACCCCCCTTCCCCCAACCAATCCCAGTACTAGAAAATTTTCCCCTAGACAGTTAATTTTCTTTAGGGGCGGGCCCCCCTTTGCGCCCTTCTTTCTCCACTTTAAAATAGTACAAATACATATGATTGGGGGATTCAAATCTGCCCCTGGGCTTCCCAAACCCAAACACTCTTTTTTCCAATTTTTCTTATTTTTTAAAATTTCCCCCCTTTTAATTTGATTTGGGCCAAAACTTCTTTCCCTAGGGTTTTAATGGGGGCCCCGTTCCCCCTTTCGATTGGGTTTGGGTTTTGCCGACCAATGAGAAAGCTTTAAAAATTTTAAAATTTCTGTAATTTTCCCCGGGAATTCTTTATCCCAAATTTTTGATGTTGCGCCGGTCTCGGACCCAAACCCCGTTTTTTAATTTTATTTTTTTTTTTGTTTTTTATGAAAGGGGTTTAGCTCTTTACGGGGTTTTTTTCAAAATTTAAAAAAAACCCATTTTTTTAATAAAATCCCTTTCCGCACGGCCGGGGAGATTTATTTCCCCGATTTTCCCCTTTTAAATACAAACCGTAGCTCGCGGTTTGATTGGCCCGGGGTAGCCAAAGCCCCCGCTGGTCAACCAAACGCCCCTTTTCTTTTTATGATTTTGAATGTCCCGCCTTTGAAATTTTATTGTTTAAAAATTTTCCCCTAGGTATAATGGTTCCCCTGTCCGCTCCTATTCTGATTGGTTTGGTTTTAAGCCGCCCCTTAGAAACGCCCTTTTTTTTTTTTACTGTATTTTCCCCGGGCCCCTTTTAATTTGATTTGGCAATACTTCCCAAAAAGGGTTATTAAATTTTGGGGGTTTCCCCGTTTTTTTAATTGGAAGGTTTCCAAACCCCTTTTTCCCCCAAACGTTTTTCCCTTTTAAAAATTTAAATTTTAAAAACCCTTTTCCCCGGGGCCGGTTTTAATTTTCCCCAAAACTTTCCATAGGAAAACCCCGTCGCCCCTTTTTTAGATTGGCCGGGATAGCCAAGCCCCCCCTAGCCCAAAACCAAAAACAGCCTTTTCTGCCTTTTTAAATGTATTTTTTAAAAAATGCCCGCCCATTTAATTTTATTGGTCCCAATACTTTTCCCCTAGGGTTTTAATTTGGGGCCCCGTCGCTCCCATTCTGATTTTGGGCCCGGATTTCCAACCCCCGCTAGCTCAACCAATCAGCTCTTTTCTGCCCTTTTTAAATGGGTTTTTTAAATGTCCCGCCCTTTTATTTTGATGGGGCAATACTTCTCCATTTTGGGTTTTAAAAGGGCACCCGTCGCTCCTATTTTTGATTGACTGGGGTTTTGCCGACCAATGAGAAAAAGCCTTTCAGAATTTGAAATTACTGATTCCCGGGAAATTTTTCCCAAAAACCAAATTCCTGATGTAGCGCCGTTCTTGATTTTTTGGGAAAATGGGTTTTTTTTATGAAATTTTTTTTGGAGGGTTTTAACTCTTTTTTTTAGATAATGTTTTACACCGCCTGTCCCCCCGGGAAACGGAATACAAAAGTTTTGGCCAAATTTCCCCCACTGCCCCCTAAATTTCCCCCCACTGCCCCCCCACACACTGGCGAGGCCGGGGGACTTTTCACAGCAAATTTTAAGAGGTCCAACCTAATTTGGGGAGGCCCGACATAATGGGGGGGCGGGGGAAAAATTCCCCCCCAGAAAACCTTGGGGGAAAATGCGCTTTTCCCCCAAAATGGGAAAAACATCATGTCGCCCAGTTTGTTTAAACCAACTGACCCAAACGATGGACCACTTCTTAGAGGCCCATCGAGCGGATCCTACGTCGCCTCAGCCTTTAAAAAGGGAAACTTTGAAGTTGTCGCCCCGTGGAATTTTAATTAAGCAAAGGAAAAAGATTGAAGAGGGGGGCGGCTCCCCAAACTTACCGCGTTATTATGGCAAATCTTGGACAAAGATTTAAAATTTTATTGTCACCAAAATGACTTTAGGATTTTGTTTCCCCTGAACATGAAATCCTCCCGCAATTTTTAAAAAGAAGGCATCCAGGTTTTTAAAAAGCTTTGGCTGGGTCATTCTTTCATTGGGCAACAGGAAACCCACAGAATGCTGGCGGGGGCTGCGGGAAAAGAAGAGCTTTTCTTTTTTCCGGCGATTAGACAAAGCAAGGGAGGAAGGGTCACCTCACTTCTTTTGGGGATCTTAGAATTAAATTTTTTATCCTTTTCCAGGAACTATATAATTTTTCAGTCGCCCGGTTTTTTGCCCCCCTGTGCTCCCGGGGAGAGTGGGCCCGGAGGATTTTTTTGGGGGTTGCTCAGTCCCCAAGCTTGATTCTGTTTAAAATCCTGGCACTTGAAGTTTCCCCCTTTACCAAGGGGAGGAAAATATTGCAGGCCATTTTTAGCCCCTTTCCCGGGAGGGAAAAAAACCTGGCCCCATGGCTTTTTCGCCC
>JAODAL010040978.1:0-36351 GCA_025379985.1 Phyllomedusa bahiana
AAGAAAAAGGGAATAGAAAATGGGATAGTAGATAGTTTTAGATAGATAGAAATAAAAGATAGTAGAGATAGATAGAAATAGTTAATAAAAAGTAGATATAGATAGATAGAAAGTAGAATAGATAGATAGGATGATAGATAGATAGATAGATAGATATGAGAAGATAGAAGATAGAATAGAAAAAGATATAATGAGATAGTAGATGGGAGATGGGGATAGAATAGGATAAAAATAGGGATAGATAGTAGATAGATAGATAAAATAGATAGATAAAAGCCATAGATAAAAAGATAAAAGGGGATAGATAGATAGATAGATAGAATTTTCCTTACTCTGGACAATGAAGGGCATACTTGATCATTTATCTCTGGTCACACAAGCCTGGAAGTGGTAGAGCTGAGGATAGTTGAAGTTTTCCTCACTTCCAGCCATTGTGTTGAGTGCAGGGTCATTTGTTTTCGCTGCACACTTCTTAATTCGCTCCTCTTGGCGCGGCCCCTCACGCTCTGACAGATGTCTGACCTTTCTCTTTTCCCATCTGTGCGGTTGTAGAGTTAAAACTCTGTTTTATTTTCTTTAATAGTCTTCCTCTGCCAAACAAAAGATTATCATAAGGCCGGGAAAAAGTGCTGCCGCAGCAAGTCCCGCCGGGCTATCTTGTTTTCATTGTTAGCGAGCTCTGGTGGGAGCAGGTAGGTAACGTATTGTCTTGTGTTTGCTTTTTTGGATTTGGGGGTGTGAGTCAAAGGGGGGCAGCAAAAAAAAGGGGGGGGTTTTATTGTGTTCAATGCGTAAGGGGAAATAAAACGACAATAGCTCCATGGGAATGTGCTGACATTGTGATACTTATTACCGGAGGGTCAGCGCTGACTTTGTGCCACTCACTCAATGGACAAGGAATCTCATTCTCTGGATCCAGGGAGGAAACAGGCAAAACAGTCATCTATGAGGTGAGGACCAAGTGTGAGGCCAGATGGGCGTCATGCAGTTAGTGCGAAGAGTTTTTAGGTGAGTACTGCTGCCATAGTGGATTCAAGTCATTCAGGCCTCATATGTATGGGTTTATCTTAGCAGAGTCGGATTGGGGTACGGGGAGGGTTCAACCACCTGGAGTTTTTTTTGGGGGGCCCCACCATTTGGAGTTGATTCTTTGGGGGCCCCACCAGTGGAGTTGGTTTTTGGGCCCACCAGTTGAGATGATTCTTGGGGCCCAAAATGGAGTTTTTTGGGGTTTTTGGGGCCCACCATTTGGAGTGATTCTTGGGGCCCCCAGTGGATTTTGTTCTTGGGGCCCCCAGTGGAGTTTGATTTCCTTTTGGGGCCCACCAGTGGAGTTGGTTCTTGGGGCCCACCAGTTGAGATGATTCTTGGGCCCATCAATGGAGTTGATTCTTGGGCCCCCCAGTGGAGTTTGTTCTTTGGGCCCATCAGTGGAGTTGATTCTTGGGGACCCCCAGTGGAGTTTGTTCTTGGGGCCCGCAGTGGAGGTGATTCTTGGGGCCTATCAGTGGAGTTGGTTCTTGGGGCCTATCAGTGGAGTTGGTTCTTGGTGCCCACCAGTGGAGTTGATTCCTGGGGCCCACCAGTGGAGTTTGTTCTTGGGGCCCATCAGTGGAGCTGATTCTTGGGGCCTATCAGTGGAGTTGGTTCTTGGGGCCCATCAGTGAAGTTGATTCTCGGGGCCCATCAGTAGAGTTGATTTTTGTGGACCAACAGTGACGTTGACTCTTGGGGCCCACTCTACAGCTAATGGAGCCCATCAGTGAAGATAATTCTAGGGGACCATCAGTTAAGTTGATTCATGTTGCCCACCAGTGGAGTTCATTCTTAGGGCCCACCCTACATGATTCTTGGGGCCCACCAGTAGAGATGATTCTTGGGGCCCACCAATTGAGTTGATTCTGGGGACCACCAGTAGAGATTATTCTTGGGGCCCACCAGTGGAGTTGATTCTGGGGCCCACCAGTGGAGTTGAGTCTTGGGGTCCACCAGTGGAGTTGATTCTTGAGGCCACCAGTAGAGATGATTTTTGGAGCCCACCAGTGGAGTTGATTCTAGGGTCCACCAATGGAGTTGATTCTTGGGGTCCACCAGTGGTTAATTGTTAGGGCCAACCAGGGGGAGTTGGTTCTTGGGGCCCATCAGTGGAGTTGATTCTAGGGGACCAACAGTAGAGTTGATTCTTGTGGCCCACCAGTGGAGTTGATTCCTGGGGCCACCAGTAGAGTTGATTTTTGAAGTCCACCATTAGAGGTGATTCATTGGACCACCAGTGCAGTTGATTTGTGGGACCTGCCTTACAGCTACCGTGCAGGATTGTACATACCTTTTTTTCTCTGCCTATCTCCCTGAAAAGCAGCCCCAGACCTGCCATGCCCAGACGCCCACCAGTGATATCCCCTGCTCTCCTGTGTCCAATCCTGATCTGTAGTAACACTGCAGTGTAGACGATAGCACTGGACCTGGTGTTGGTGAAAACAAGGTTCAGCATAATCAATCTTTAAAAATTAAAACTATAAGATTATGCAGATTTTAGGTTTGGATTCACACTGCATCTTTTTGTGCACTTTTTGATGTCCAAGATAAGATTTACTTTTTTGCCAAAAGGCTAAGTCTACACAGCACAGGGTTTTGGTTGTTTTGAATCCATTGCAAACCCGACTGTAGCCTGCGCTGTGTAGCCCTCAATAGAAATGTACTGGGCCACCGGGAATCCAAAATCCGACCGCCGTCTTTTGCGCAAAAACCACACAATGTGAAAAGGCCGTTGGATTTTGGACGGCTTTTTCACTCCTCGTACGCAGTGTCACACTACTTTGCATAGTCTGACGTTTAGTTTGTAGACGGCTGTGGGTGGCTACAGTATAGAAGCGCCGGCTGACCTCCTGCAGACACAGTAGATAATTATCTATAAAGTATACAAAGTAGTGTGACTTTTTTGTATTTAATAAATTTTTTAGTTATCTACTGGGCATGAGGGCTAGTCAGCAGGCCAGCCAGCGCTTCCACAGTGTGTGCAGTAGTAAGGGCTGACGTTCCGAACAGAATGTTATCACTTAAAAGTGTAAAACACACCTACAAAAACGTTACACATTAATAAAGTCCATAAACACAGTAAAGACCATAGTAGGCATAGTGAATTAAAACAGGAAGTTGGAGCCTGAAGCTGTAGAACACCGCCTATAGCCTGAACAGGAAATGGGAGCCTGAAGCTGTAGAACCGCCCATAGCCTGAACAGGAAGTGGGAGCCTGAAGCTGTAGAACGCCCATAGCCTGAACAGGAAAGGGAGTGAACTGTAGAACAGCCCATAGCCTGAACAGGAAGTGGGAGCCTGAAGCTGTAGAACCACTCACCGCCTGAACAGGAAGTGGGAGCCTGAAGCTGTAGAACCGCTCACAGCCTGAATAGGGAGTGGGAGCCTGATGCTGTAGAACTGCTCACAGCCTGAATAGGAAGTGGGAGCCTGAAGCTGAAGAACCGCTCACAGCCTCAACAGGAAGTGGGAACCTAAAACAGTAGAACTGCCCACAACCTAAACAGAAAGTGTGAGCCTCAACAGGAAGTGGGAACCTGAAGCTGTAGAACCACTCACAGCCTGACTAGGAAGTCGGCGCCTGAAGCTGTAGAATTGACATGAAATCAGAATAACTGCCCACAGCCTAAACAGGAAGTGGGAACCTGAAGCTGTAGAACCACTCACAGCCTGACTAGGAAGTCGGAGCCTGAAGCTGTACAACTGACATGAAATCGGATTAAACCTTCCCCATTTTAGGTCAATTAGGAACCAAAATTATTTATATTTGCCAAATACCAAAATAATGACAGATAATTTTTAAGGCATTTTTATTACTTTCTGCAAAGTCAGAAGTTTCCATACTTAAGGATTACTCTGCCTTTAAACAGATTGGGACCGCCCCATATGATGAGGTCAGGTCTTTAGAAGCTTCTGATAGTTTTATTGGCAACATCTGAGCTATTTAGAGACACACCTATGGATGTATTTTAAAGCACACCAGAAATACACTGCTTCCATGTGTAATATCGTGGGAAAGTCTAAAGAAATCATCCAAGATATCAAGAAGAGAAATATGGACTTGCTCAAGTCTGAAGCATTCTTGGGTGCAATTTCCAGATACCTGAAGGTGCCTCGTTCACCTGCACAAACAATTATATGCAAGTTCAAACAAAATGAGAATGTCCAGCCATCATACCGCTCAGGAAGGAGACAGGTTCTTTGTCTCAGAAATGAACGTGCTTTGGTCCGACATGTGACTATCAACCCAAGAACAAAAGCAAAAGACCTTGTGAAGATGCTGACGGAAGCTGGTAAGATTGTGTGAAGCCATTTCTCCAAGAGAAACATATAAAAGCCAGATTAATGTTTGCAACACAGGAACAGAGAGTTACATTGTTGGACACATGTCCTGTGGTCTGACGACACTAAAATTGATCTGGTTGGCCATAATGACCATTGTTACGTGTGGAGGAACAAAGGGAGACGCTTGGAAGCCTAAGAACACCACCTCAACTGTGAAACACAGGGGTGGCAGCATCATGTTGTGGGTTGTTTTGCTGCAGGAGGGACTGGTGCACTTCACAAAATAGATGGCATCATGAGGAAAGAAGATTATGTGGCAATACTGAAGCAACATCTCAAGACATCAGCCAGGAAGTTAAAGCTTGGACGGAAATGGGTCTTCCAAATGGACAATGAACCAAAACTACTGCCAAACTAAAGGTAGGTAAATCCAGCACACGTGTAGAAGGATATCCGGAAAATAGGCGTTATAGCAAATACACTCTTTATTGAAGATGATAAAATGTTAAATGTTGCGAATAAGGGCCAAGATGTGGGCCTGAAACGCGTAAACCATCATGCTTATGGATGTTTTTAAATTTTATCATCTTCAATAAAGAGTGTGTTTGCTATAACGCCTATTTTCCGGATATCCTTCTACACGTGTGCTGGATTTACCTACCTTCATTGTGCATTTCAAGAGGGCCTCTACAGCCGGACGCCCACATTCCATGCACCGTTGCTTCAGACGAAAGTACAGGCGGACCCCGTGACCCGAGACTCCCGGTGAGCGGCACTTTGCTGTTTACATGTCGACTGCCAAACTGGTTACAACGTGGCTTAAGGAGAACCAAGTCAATGTTTTGGAGCAGCCATCACAAAGCCCTGATCTCAATCCTATTGGAAATTTATGGGCAAAACTGAAAAGGCCGGTGCGAGCAAGAAGTCCTCCAAACATGGCTCAGTTACACCAGCTCTGTCAGGAGAAAGGGACCAAAATTCCTACCAACTATTGTGAGAAGCTTGTGGAAGGATCCAAAACGTTTGACCCAAGTCCTACAGTCTAAAGGCAAAGCCACCAAATACTAATGAAATGGATGGAAACTGCTGACTTTGAAAATTATCTCGCATTATTCTGGCATTTGGCAAATATAAAGAATTTTGGTTCTTAATTGACCTAAAACGGGGAAGGTTTATTCTGAGAGAAACCTGCAGATGGGGCTTTTTATATAGTGGATGGAAACTTCTGGTTTCAACTGGAGGTGGAGGCAGGCAAAGCTTGTAGCATACTGGATTGATGCAGCGTAAAACCAGGAAGGGACCCAGAAAGCGAGGACCAAGTTTGAGGCTGGGAATCTTCAGGTGGACGTATTTGGTGGACAGCCACACCTTATCACCGGGATGGGACAGGATTAGGTCTTTGCTTCCTATCTGCCTGTATCTTAGTCCGGTAGGAAGACTGGAGGAGTGACTGATGGATATTCTTCAAGATGCGGGAAATTTCTTAGACCTGGGCCTCCACAGCAGGAATTGGTAGGCAGGGGGAGAGGGGAGCAGGGATGCCGTCCATAAGGCAGAGGCCCCAGCAGAATCAGAATGAAGATTGCCGTACGAGAATTCAGTCCATGAAAGAAGTTGAGACCAGTTGTCTTGACAAGATGAAACACAATGACAAAGATAGTTCCAGAGAACCTGATTCACTCTCTCTACTTGTCCATTGGATTGAAGGAGATTTGCAGAAGATAAAACCAGCTTAACATGTAGTTGAGAACAGATTGTCCGCCAGAATTTATAGACAAATTGAACCCCTCGATCAGACACAATATGAAGAAGAAGTCCATGCAGGCGGAATGTATGCTGGAAGAAATGGGAGGCGAGTTGTGCAGCAGTAGGTAGACCATGAAGTGGGACATCTTGGAAGAACGATGTGTGTACAAAAAGAATCACAGAAAATTGGACATTATTTACTCAAAAACACAAATCGCAAGCCCATATTTATAGCTTAATGGTTGGACTAAAGACTGAACCCAGTAGGAGGCAACACAAGCCCCTGTGCTACATAGGAAAGATATAACAGGTGCAAGTAACTAATGAGCAAAAGCTCAAACATCGCTCCACTAGGGAAACAACCAAATGATAAAAAACTGCACCTTAATTAGGTACCAGTTCACACCAGTATGCAAAAAATCTGCAGTATAATACATGGGGAGACTGCATAAATGCAAAAATACCGATAAGACAACCACTCGCAGCCTTCTATGCATGAGGGAGGTGGTTGCTGGTGGTATAATTGCATATAGATAAGGCAATACAAAGGGTGTCACTTGTACAGACACATGTGGTGGACCATGCTGACTTACAGCCTATGAAACCTCTACTATTCGATTGAGCAGCCTGACCAGCACTTTTTGGGTGTCCAACACAAAATATTGACACCCTCTGCTCCCCAGAGTGATCAAAAACTTATATAAACGCCAAAGTTGTACCAATTAAAACGACAGTTCATCCCGCAAAATAAAAAGCCATTACACAGCGCTGTATACGTCAAAATAAAAAACTTATGGCTCTCAGAAAACAGTGATGCATAAATATTGTTTTACACTTCTTTTTTTTTAAAGCACTTCAACATAAAAAAAGATATAAATTTGATATCGTTGTAATCGTATCAACCCACAGAGTAAGAATAACTTGTCATGTATACTGCATGGTGAGCACTGTTAAAAACAAAAAACCCTACTAGGATTGTAGTATTTTTGTCACCCTTCCTTCCAAAAAATGAATTTAAAATCGATCAAAAAGCCTTGTTCCCCCAAATATGATACCAATAAAAACGTCAACTCATCCTGCAAAAAACAAGCTGCTATGCAGCTTCGTACACAGTTATGCCTGTTTGAATAAAAGTGTTTTTATTGTATAAAAGCAATAAAACATAAAAAAATATATACAAATTGGGTATCGGTGTAATTGTATCGACCTGATGAGTAAAGCTAGCATGCCATTTATACTACACGGGGACCGCTGTAAAAAATAAAAATAAAAAACACTACCAGGATTGCTGTACTTTGTTCAAAATGCCTCACAAAAACGTTAATAAAAAGTGAACAAAGCATTATATGCCCCCCATAATGGTACCAATAAAAATAGCAGTTCATCCCACAAAAAAACAAGCCCCTACACAGCTCTGCACACAGCAAAATCAAAAAGTTATGGCTGTCAGGACAACATAAAAACACAATTTTTTATAGACATAGTAAATTTATCCTGTCACTAATACTGCACGGTGAACACTGTAAAATTAAAACCCATAAAACAATGACAGAACTGCATTTTTCCCCCCATTTTCATGGTCCAATGTTAAAAAAAAAAAAACTATGGAACACCTGTGCATCCAAAATACACCCCTAGATGAGATCCATGAAGGGTGTTGAATCCAAAATACGGTGACTTCTGGAAGGTTTCACCTGTTCTGGTACTTTGGGGGCTTTGCAGATGCGACATTGCCCCACCAAAATCTGCGTTCCAAAAGCCAAATAGCGCTCCCTCCCTTATACGCCCTGCCATGCGCCCAAACAGCAGTTTACACCCACATGTAGGGTATTGCCGAACTTGGAAGAAATTGTGTAACAAATTTTGGGGAGCTTTCTTCCTGAATTCCTTGTAAAAATTAAACATTTTCAGCTAAAATTGCAGATTGTTGGAAAAAATAAATGTTTAATTTTCACAGCCTAATGATAATAAAAATTGTGAAACACCTGTGGGGTCGATATACTCACTGCACCCCTGGATATATTCCTTGAGGGGTGTAGTTTCCAATCTGGGGTCTTTTTAGGGGTGTTTATTAAGTTTTAGCCCCTAAGGGTGTCATCAAACCTGAAATGGCGCCTAAATAAAATTGTATAAAAAATGACACCCCAGAGTCCAGTAGGTGCTCCTCCTATTCTGAGGCTTGTGGTTGGGCCAAATAATGCACTAGGGTCACATATGGGATATCTCTAAAAACGGCAGAATATGGGGAATTGATATTAATTTGCATTAACCTAGTCACATTTACTGTATTCCAGTGAATAAAGGATAAATATTGAAAACCTGCAAAAAAGTGAACTTTTGAAATTTCACCTCCACTTGCCTTTAAGTTCTTTGAAATACCTAAAGGGTTAACAAACCTTCTAAACACTGTTGTAAATACTATAAGGGGTCTAGTTTCTTAGATGAAGTCATTTATGGCAGTATCAAACATGCAGGCCCCTCAAAGCCACGTCAGAACCTGACTGGTCCCTAAAATTATGTATATGGCAAATTTTCTTGAAAATGTGAAAAATTACTACTAAATTTCTAAAAAAAAGTAAAAAGACATTTACAAAATTATGCCAAACTGCAGTGGACATAAAATTTTAGATCTTTCAAAATGACAAATTTTTTCCAAAATTTTCACGAAATTTTGATATTTTTTACAAACAAACAAGGATTGTATGGACCAAAATTTCTTACTTACTTAAAGCACAGTCTCTGAATCACATGGATAGGTAAAAGTGTCAAAAAGTTATTCTCACATAAAGTGACACATGTCAGATTTCAAAAAACAGTGCTGTGTCAGAAAGGCCAAAACTAGCTGGGTCCTTAAGGGGTTAAGCAGGATCCATTTGCAGACCTCTAACAAGAATGGTAGACTGGTCGGTTCAAATACACATTGTTCCAGTTTTGTATAGAGGTGATTGACCCATAAACGTCTTAGAACCAGGCACATATGGTCAAGATGAGACTTGAGATCAGGTGAAAAGATCAAGATGTCGTCAAGATATACTACGACACAAACAGGAGGTCTAAGAAGACTTCTTTGACAAAGTCCTTGAAGACAGCTGGAGCATTGCAGAGGCAAAAGGGCATCACAAGATACTCTAAATGCCCATCACGAGTGTTGAAGGTGGTCTTCCATTCGTCGCCTTCATGAATACCGATCAGGTTGTAGGCTCCTCGCAGGTCGAGTTTAGTGAAGATTTTGGCTCCACTTAGAAGATCAAAGAACTCAGAGATCAGTGGTAATGGAGACCAATTATTGACAGTAATCTTATTTGAGACCCCATAGTCGAAGCAGGGGTGAAAAGATCTATCCTTATTTTCTACAAAGAAAAACCCAGCACCGGCAGGAGAGGACAACTTACTGATAAAGCCATTTTGCTAATTTTCCTTGATATCGGCTGACATGGCTTATGTTTCGGCACAGAAAAGGGGTACATTCTACCTTGAGGAGGCATCATACCGGGCATAAGATCAATGGGCAATCAGACCTGATGAGGCACAAAAGACTCTGCTTATTGCTCATTGAAGACATTTGCAAACTCTTGATCTGGAGTCGGAAGGCCCTGGAGCGGAACTGGGGTTGGGATTGTACCAAGCTAAGAGGTGTGAGACACCAGGAATGACACTGTTGTCCACAGTGAGTGACTTTGCCCGATCACAGTCCAGTACAATTACATGGAGCTGCCACATTAGGCCCAGGAGAACTGCAAAGTTAGAATGCAGCATTACGAGAAACAAGATCTTCTCTCTGTGGAGTGCTCCAACCTGAATCAACAGAGAATTAGTACAATACTGCATGGTACCATTTAAGAGTTCTACATTAATGGAACCATCGACCTGAAGCTTGACAAGAGGAATCACAGGAAGACGAAATCTGGTGATCAAGGGTGAATTAATGAAATTTTCTGCAGAACAGGAGTCCAGGAAGGCAGAAACCTGAAACTTGGCCCTAGATGGGAAGCTGAGCATAACATGTGTCTTGGACTACATGGATATGACTGTGAGCTGTTTGTCTCGTATGTCCCGAAATATATAGGACTTGTTGTCCGAATGTAAGCGGCTTCCTAAGGACTATATCTCGGATCTCAGGTCATGTTTGTCAGGTGTGGGAATTGATTGAAAAAATATTAGAACTCTGTTTGTACTTTTCATATCCATTGCTTACATATAGAAACTGTCTATATGGTATGTGCATGAATTATTCTCTATACCTATTTCCCTTGACCAGATTAAATCAGATATTATGGGCTTGAAATGCACTGCTTCTGCAAGAAAGTTGCCTCCAGGATATACCTGTCTTGGATGATACTGAAGACATTTAAAATGGAGTCACTATGGATTAATGGAAGATAGCTTAAGCAAAGCAGAGTACTAACCTGACACAGAAATCATTTGGACATTTGTTGCGACACCCAGCATCCAGGACAGTAAACAACTCGGCGGTTTAAACGGCTTGGACGGTTTAACATTATGCATAGCATGCAAAAAATGTATATTACTAAAATGAACTCGATATCTTATTATCTCATCCCATCAAATGTCAATTAACCAATGATCAGCTAACACATGCTATGACAAATGCTTACGTAACAAGTGATATAAAATGTCATGTACTTCCCTGTATTAAACAGAGTTTTATTATCCATCAATCAGACTGGATAGCATAACTTGGGGGCCCCGCTGGTTACAGCATAAAAATATATATTAATTTGGAAGAGGTAGCAACTTGGCTGGATTTATAACTGACTTCACATGTTCTTTCTATTATCTACATGTTGATGAATTTTGAACACAGGCGTAAGTGATGCCAGAATGTGTATATGAAAAGCTGAATAAGAGGAAATAAAGTGGATAAGCAATCAGAAATCTATTGATACAGCGGTATATTTACTATATGGGTTATATACTGACAGGTGGGGACCTGTTGATTCAAAGTGCTACGTTATATGTTAAAGTGATGAGCTGAGCATAACAGGCATGGTCAAATGATGAGAGGATGCATCTTCACCTAGTAGCGCCTCTCCCACGAAGCCTAGGTGCTGTAGCTTCCCAGATGAACTGAACAGTAATTCAGAAAGTGAGTCTGGCTACCGCAATATCAGCAGGGAGAGAGAGACGTCTGCGAGTGCATTCTTCCTCGGACACATGGGCTCTCTCCAATTGCATGGACCCAACACGAGGCACCATTGGTGAAGGCAGTGGAGGCCTCTGGAAGACGGGGGCTAGCTAACGAAGTCAGCGGAGCTGGGTGGATTCTCGCTGCTGGTCAAGCTCCAGTTTCCTCTCGACAACACGGATGTCAATTCTTGTAGCATGATGAATGAGGTTATCCAAAGAAGTTTGGAGGTTGCTGGCCAATTAAGCTTTAATTCTACCAGCAAGACCTACCCAAAAGGCAGCTATGAGAGCTTCGTTATTCAAGGCTAGCTCAGAGGTGAAAGAGCAAAACTGAGTAGCATATTGCCCTAGAGTAGAATCACCTTGACGTAGACGAAGCAGCGATGAAGCCACAGAGGACGCTTGTCTGGGTTCTTTGAAGACCTAGAAAAAGTCTCAGGTTGCGTGTTGATAGGTCCCCTTACTCCCGGAATGGGGTGGCCCATGCAAGAACCTTGTCAGACAAGTGACTAATCAAAAAGACCATCTTGGCACAGTCAGAACAGAACTAGTGCGCCATAATTTCCAGAGGAATGGTAATATGGTTTAGGAAACCTCAGCAACCTAGTAGTGTGGCAACAGTGGCAGATGCAGAGCAGGACTTGCAGTAATATTTGGAGTTACCACATGTGTGGAAGCAGGTGCAGACATAAGGAGACAGGCAGCAATGTTTGCAACCTCCCAAACAGATATCCTTGATGGAGGCCTTGGCAGGTCACTGTATTTACAATATCCGGGAGATCAGGCAAGGGCACCTTGGCGGGATCCATGGCCAGTGTAAGCTGTCACGGGTTACAGTAGTGTATCCTCTTAGTTACGGCAAGAGATGACTTACTGAACCACACCAAGGAGCGGAATCTAAGGAGGCCCCCGCTACTCACCAGAGCCGCTGCAAGGCAGGATTGACTCTGTTGCGGGGAACTCTCAGGTCACTACCTCTGACGTGGCTGCTCGTGGTGACAGGGAAGGTGCAGGCATGGTACAGAAGGAGCAGGCAGAGACGTGGCCAGTGGACAAGCAGTAGGTCAGGGCAGGTGACAGGCAAAACACGATCAGGTCACTCAGAGCAGCGCACATTGTGACACCAATGCTTTGCTCTTAGCCATCATTCTTGGATGTTTTTAGCTTTGTGTTTTGGGTCATTATCTTGTCAGAGCAACCATGACCTGCAACTGAGACCAAGGCAATTTGACCTGCAACTGAGACCAAGGCAAAACAGCTCCAAAACATAACCAAAACTTCTCCATGTTTCACAGTAGGTAGTGTTCTTTTCTATGTATGATTTATTTTTGCGCCTGTGAACCTAGACTTATGTGACTTGCTAAAAAGCTACAGATCTGTCTCATCTGACCAAAGGACATTGTCCCAGAAGCTTTGCGGTTTGTCAATTTGAATTTTGGCAAATATCAGCTTTGATTCGTTATGATTTGCTTTGAACATTGGTTTCCTTTTCAGTCATCTTCAATTAAATCCTCTTTGGTAAAGACATGATGGATGGTGCAATCTGACACTGATGTACCTTGACTTGGAGTTCTCTTTGGAAATTGTTCTGGGCTCTTTGGTTACCAGTCATATTATCCATCCCTTGAATTTATCATTAATTTTCCTCTTGTGGCCACGTTGTCAGGGACCGGTCAGGGACACATACACAGACACAGACAAGTGGGCCCTGACTCTGATCCCAACCCCTGTCCCTGCCTTTTGGGGAACCCGACTCCTTAATAGGTCGGCCCCAACCAGAAGACTGATTGCTGCACTGATATACGTGTGACACAGACGGGACAAACAGACACAGAACAATAAGCGTGGTCAGGCGGTCCAAAGTCGGCAACAGTACGGGTAACGCGGTACAGAGACGTGAGACAAAAGAGTAAATCCAGGGTCCAAGCCAAAGGTCAATACCGGTAGGGCGCAACAGTACCAAATCACTAGGAGAGAGAATGGTCAGAAGCACAGCAGGGTCAGGTAACAGAAAGGACAGCATAAAGTCAAGGCTAGCTACAGGCAGAAGACCACTATAGCAGGCAATGATGAAGGGGAAATGAACCTTAATATAGGGAACCAAGGAAGGCAGGATTGAGGTCATAGGTGGAAAGAAACACAAGGCTGGATAGGAACAGAAGGTTGTCAATCAAAAAGGAGAAACTCATTAACTCCAAGAGTGATGGAGGATTCCTGGCCAGGGCGTTGGCCAGGAGTCAATCAAGCAAGGAGCGAGGAGAACACAGTTCACACTTAGTGAATACAATACAAAACATCAAGTAAGAAACCAGGGCTTCCGTCGCAACGGCCGTGGCCGGCGAACAGAGCCCAAAGCTGAGGTTCTGTCAGGCATGATCATGACACACGTCTAAGAAGATTGACTACAGTCCCACAGACCTTAAAATTCTGAATAATACTTGCAACTGTATCAGCAGGAAAATCAAGTTGTCTGGAGTTGGTCTTATAGCCTTTACCTTCAACATGTTTGTCTATAATTCTCTTTCTAATCCCCTGAGACAACTCTCCCCTTAGCTTCCTTTGGTTTATGTTCAGTGTGGTACACACCATGTTACCAAACAACACAGTGACTACTTTTTACCCTTTAAATAGGCAGACTGACTGATTACAAGTTTGAAGACACCTGTGATGCTAATAACAGGACAAACCTTAGTTTAACATGTCCCTATTGTTACATTTTTTTCAATCTTTTCTAGAGTTACCCTCATTTCTGGCCAGGTCAATTTCAGTAGTTTTTTTTATTTTTTTCTGGTTAAACCTCAATTCAAAAACAACGTCTGATTTCCATTAGATGATTTTCATTTAATTTATTATTATTTTCAACAGGTTATTTCAGTGACCACTGTAGGTTTTTCTTTCTTTAACAGACGAGAACCAGCCATTTTGTCCAGGTGTGTATCTACTGGCCAATCATAACAATTTCACTGGAAGAGCTCAATGTCAGTCTGAGGAGGACAAAGCCTTATACTCGTATGTTCTATACATGGCCAAGAGCATTGAAGAGAGTCCCTCGTTACACTCTGCTCTCAGCGAGGAACTACGCTTGTAATATCACTTGACACCGGACACTATTTGAGGTGTTTTTGGCTGATGTGACCCGTTGACAGATTAATGGCTCCCTGCAGCAGATTTAGAGGCATCAGTTCATGGAGAATATTTTTCTTGGCCCCTTTTGCTCTGTATTTATGAGAATGACTTGGCGGAATGAATTATTAATCTGTAGATTGAGCAGTGATTATCGGTTATATTAAGTAACGACCACTTCACCGGTCAGGATGTGTTTTTTTGGGCCTCTTCTGCAGCAGCCACATTGATGGTGACTGGCTTTTCCACGCTTTCTGGGCTCAGTCACTGCTCATCGATCCAGTATTCTCCCCTATGTGTTGTTGTTGGCCGTAGCGTCGATATCACTAGGTAACGTTTCAGACAGATGTTGTGTTCTCACATACAAAAATCACAGGATATATTTCTCTTAACTCCCCATCAAACAGTTTCCTCCTCAGAGTCATACACCGGCGAGTATTTGCTGGAATTTTCATTGTATTGGATACAATGGTGGAAAGGTCTCAGAGCTGGTGAATATCTCACATGCAATGCTTTCTCACAGTCAGGGTGAAGCCTGGCTTCTGCTCCAGTAAAAGGGGACTATCTAAGTGAGATGGTGACTGTCAGGAAAGCCCGTGCCCACTCGAGGATCGACGGCCGGACTTGTGGTGTATTCGTGATATTGTGCTCCCCCTAAAGGTATGCAAGGTCAGCCAGATATGGTTTTACAGTTAACCCCTGTCTACATGGGCACAGGAAGACCCAGGAAGAGCGAGGGGATACCCCAATCGCCCACAGCCCTGAATGGCTGGGAGAGATTTGTTTACCTTCACCGGTAAAGCAGAACTCTGCCAGCTCGGTAGACTACCACCAGTTCCTCGTTGGCTATAAGCCTGGTAGGCCAGGTTCCTGGCCAGACTTATAACAGGCCAGGAACCTGCGTTTGGTAGCAATAATTTAGACTGAGAATAAGGACACGTGTGATTGAGGCGATCTCGACAACAGACCAGCTCAGGATCAAGTTTAAAGATTTAATTACCTTGGGGAGCGCACTAGACAAACAATACATACATTGGGGTATACTATACAGATATTGGTCAAAGGTGCAAATACAATAGGATACAGACAGAGAGGCAGCAATATGTATCTATTTATCTTAGGTTGTCCTTGTACCGGTATACATAGGGGGTGAATGCAGCCTGCTGGAAGCTCCGCGAATGCTCGGCATAACCCCCTTTTCACAATGGAGACGATCCCGGGCCCAGTTGGACTCAGACTTTTAACTGTACTGGGACATCCCACATCACACCCCTGTCACACCCCTGGGATGGTCTATACGCTCCTCCCTTCCAGGGCCATGCTGTTCCTAGCTTTGGACGCAAAATGGACCATATCTTCGCAGGGAAACAGGACAGAGCCAAGCCAGTTGTACCACCAAAAACTGAATGGGCCTAAGCTACGACTAGGTACCAAACACTGTGTCACTGCTCTGCTCCTGGTACCAGTTGTCCATTTCTCCCTGCCCGTTGAACCTATAAATGTGGGAGTGACAGTTATGCGTGTGGGACGCTTCATATTTAAAAATGTGAAACTGGGGTGTGCCAGTGATGCATGGTTATTCCATAATTCTTTTTGAAATCCCAGCTCCTTTGATGCTTGGTGTCTGGGCGTATATACTATATCTACCCTGGCCTTGGCCAAGGTGCTAACGAAATGACTGAGGATTCTTTGAGGCTCAGCCTCCTGCTGGCTTTTGTTGCATAGTGGGGATGCAAACCGTGAACTCTGCAATACTGAGGGTGAATTTGGGTGAAGAGCTGGGGGGGGGTACCATTCGTCATATTCCTCACTGTGACAATTAAGGTAATTTGTAATCTTTATCTTATAATTTCATTGCTTTAGATATAATAATGGAAAGGTCTCAGAGCTGGTGAACATCGATCAAGCGATGCTTTCTCACAGTCAGGGAAAAGCCTGGTGTCTACTCCAATAAAAGTGGACTCTCTCACTAAGATGGTGGCAGTGATGGTAATTTGTAATCTCTATCTTCTAATTTAATTGCTTTTGATATAATAATGGAAATATCTTAGAGCTGGTGTACATCCCACATGCGATGCTTCCTCTCAGTGAGGGTGAAGCCAGCCTGGCTTGTACTCCAGTAAAAGTGGACTATCTTAGTAAGATGGTGGCAGTGATGGTAATTTCTATTCATTTTCTTATAATTTCATTGCTTTAGTTTTAATTATCGAAAGGTCTCAGAGCTGGTGAACACCTTGCAAGCGATGCTTTCTCACAGTCAAGGTTGAAGCCTGGCTTCTGCTCCAGTAAAAGTGGACTATCTTTTTAGAATGATGGCAATGATGGTAATTTGTTATCCTAATCTTCTAATTTCATTGCATTAGCTGTAATGGTGGAAAGGTCTCAAAGCTGGTGAACAGCTTGCATGCAATGCTTTCTCACAGTCAGGGTTGAGACCTGGCTTCTGCTCCCGCAAAAAATGGACTCTCTTACTAAGATGGTGGCAGTGATGGTAATTTGTAATCTTTTTCTTCTAACTTCATTGCTTTTGATATAATAATGGAAATATCTTAGAGCTGGTGAACATCCCACATGCGATGCTTCCTCAGTAAGGGTGAAGCCTGGCTTCTACTCCAATAAAAGTGGACTATCTTAGTAAGATGGTGGCAGTGATGGTAATTTGTATTCCTAGTCTTCTAATTTCATTGTATTAGTTGTAATGATAGAAAGGTCTATGCTGGTGAACGTCTCGCATGGGATGCTTTCTTACAGTCAAGGCTGAAGCCTGGCTTCTGCTCCGGTAAAAATTGACTTTCTTACTAAAATGGTAGCAGAGATGATAATTTGTAATTTTTAAATTTAAATGTACTGGATATAATAATGGAAAGGTTTCAGAGCTAGTGAGCATCTCACAATTGATGTTTTCTCACAGTGAGGGTTTAGGCCTGGCTTCTGTTCCAGTAAAAGTGTCACTAAGATGGTGGCAGTGATGGTAATTTGTTATCCTAATCTTCTAATTTCATTGCATTAGATGTAATGGAGGAAAGGTGTTGAAGCTGGTGAACTATATTTACTATTTTGCCATAGGCAAACTTAAACTCTATCAGTTCTAAATCTATAAAGCACTAAAACTTAACTTTTATTATGTATAACACTTAACCTCTATACACACTATTTAAAAAACCTGATTTCTAACCTCTCAATTTATCCCTTTCTAATTGTGAAGGAATAACTCCTTTTCTATTATCAAGTCTGGTGGAACACCACCTATTAACAGGGGAACCTTATATATACAGTGATTTACTAACTCCAGTAAGGGATCCCCAGCATCCTACTTGGGCAGTCATCCATAATCCGATGGACATAAAACATGTAAGGTTTCCTTGTGAGACCCTCTGCAGCGGGTGAAACTTGTAGAAAGAGGTGAGAAATCACAAATTAAAATGTCATGCCTGACCTCCCCAACATGTTTCACCAACTATATGGCTTCATCAGGGGATAGAGGGGAATCTTGCTGGATTCCCATTTTTTGGAGACTATTTGACGAAGCTGGTGAACATCTCGCATGCAATGTTTTCTCACAGTGAGGGTTTAGGCCTGGCTTAAGCCACAATAAAAGTAGACTCTTTCACTGAGTGATGGTCCTGGAGCTGGTGAACATGTTGCATGTCAGGGTTTAGTTCAATTTATTATAATTTCTATAAGGAAGAAATTCTTAAAACTATGTAGATTACTACACTGAGTATCACTTGTATTTGGCAGCATTCACAGGTATTTTGGGTGACACAGAATTTACCCCAGTACTCCCAATCTGGTACTACTTCTTTGGAACAGCTACAGTCCCAGGCTTTATGTTCAGCTGATGAGGCAGCTCGACTTTCGCTCCAATAAAAGTGGACTCTCTCACTAAAGTGGTGGCTGTGATGATAATTTGTATTCCTAATCTTCTAATTTTATTGTATTAGATGTAATGGTGGAAATATCTCGGAGCTCTTACATGCAATGCTTACCCCTATACTCCCAATCAGGTACTACCTCATTGGAGCACCCACAATCCCAGACAGGGTCATAAGCACACCCAAGGATAGTCCATCTGGTCCGGTCCCCCTGAAGAGCTACTGGAGCACAAATTACTCAAAACGTTCCTGTAGTCTATACAAAGGTGTCATAACACACAGGGCACCGCAGCTGGAGCCACAGAGTGGTCAGAGTTCCCATGCCGACCACTGTCCACCCCCAAAAGTGCCTTTAATGGGCACATAAGCATCTGAACTAGAGCAATGGAAGAAGGCAGCCTGGTCTGATAGATCTTGATTTCCATCCAAGTGGACGGTCGGGTGTGTTGGCATCACTTACCTGGGGAAGAGATGACACCAAGATGCACTATGGGAAGAAGACAAGATGGCAGAGGCAGAGTGATGGGCAATGTTCTGCTGGGGGGTCCTGGCATCATGCAAACGGCCGGGTGATTGTGACTCATTTACCTGGGGAAGAGATATACTATGGGATGAAGACTAGATGGCGGAGCCAGTTTTATGGGCAATGTTCTGCTGGGGAGTCCTAGCATCATGTGGAGGGCCAGGTGTGTGTGTCACTAACCCAGGAAGAGATGGCAGCAGGGTGCACAATGGGAAGAAGACAAGATGGCGGAGGCAGTGTGATGGGCTTTGTTCTGCTGGGGGGTCCTGGCATCATGTGGACTACTGGGTGCGTGTGCGCCACTTACCTGCAGTAGAGATGGCACCAGGATGCACAATGGGAAGAAGACAAGATGGCGGAGCCAGTGTGATGAGCAATGTTCTGCTGGGGGGTTCTGGCATCATGTGGACTACTGGATGCGTGTGCGCCACTTACCTGCAGTAGAGATGGCACCAGGATGCACAATGGGAAGAAAACAAGATGGTGGAGGCAGTGTCATGGCCAATGTTCTGCTTGGGGTTCCTGGCATCATGTGAATGGGCTCCTGCATGTATTTCATTTACCTGTGAAAGAGATGGGGCCAAGATGCATTATGAGAAGAAGACAAGATGGCAGAGGTAGTGTGATGAGCAATGTTCTGCTGGGGGTCCTGGCATCATGTGGCTGGCCGGGTGAGTCACTTACCTGGGGAAAAGATGGCACCAGGATGCACTATGGGAAGAAGATAAGATGGTGGAGGCAGTGTGATGGGCAATATTCTGCTGGGGGATCCTTGCATCATGTGGAGGGGCTGGTGCATGTGTGTCACTTACCTGGGGAAGAGATGGTGCCAAGATGCATAATGAGAAGAAGACAAGATGGCAGAGGTAGTGTGATGAGCAATGTTCTGCTGGGGGTCCTGGCATCATGTCGATGGCCGGGTGAGTCACTTACCTGGGGAAAAGATGGCACCAGAATGCACTATGGGAAGAAGACAAGATGGTGGAGGCAGAGTGATGGGCAATGTTCTGCTGGGAGGTCCTGGCATCATGTGGATGGGCTGGTACATGTGTATCACTTACCTGTGGAAGAGATTGTGCCAAGATGCACTATGGGAAGAAGACACGATGGCCGAGGCAGTGTGATGGGCAGAGTTCTACAGGAGGGTCCTAACATCATGTGAATGACTGGGTGAGTCACTTACCAGGGGAAAAGTTGGCACCAGGATGCTCTATGGGAAGAAGAAAAGATGGAGGAGGCAGTATGATGAGCAAGGTTCTGCTGGGGGGTTCTGGCATCATGTGGACTACTGGGTGCGTGTGCGCCACTTACTTGCAGTAGAGAAGGCACCTGGTTGCACAATGGGAAGAAGACAAGATGGCGGAGGCAGTGTGATGAGCAATGTTCTGCTGGGGGGTTCTGCACATCAAGTGGACTACTGGGTGCGTGTGCGCCACTTACCTGCAGTAGAGATGGCACCAGGATGCACAATGGGAAGAAAACAAGATGGTGGAGGCAGTGTGATGGCCAATGTTCTGCTTGGGGTTCCTGGCATCATGTGAATGGGCTCCTGCATGTATTTCATTTACCTGTGAAAGAGATGGGGCCAAGATGCATTATGAGAAGAAGACAAGATGGTGGAGGCAGTGTGATGAGCAATGTTCTGCTGGGGGGTTCTGGCATCATGTGGACTACTGGGTGCGTGTGCGCCACTTACCTGCAGTAGAGATGGCACCAGGATGCACAATGGGAAGAAGACAAGATGGCGGAGCCAGTGTGATGAGCAATGTTCTGCTCGGGGTCATGGCATCATGTGGCTGGTCGGGTGAGTCACTTACCTGGGGAAAAGTTGGCACCAGGATGCATTATGGGAAGAAGACAAGATAGCGGAGGCAGTATGATGGGCCATATTCTGCTGGGGGGTCATGGCATAATGTGGATGGGCTGGTGCATGTGTGTCACTTACCTGGGGAAGAGATGGTGCCAAGATGCACTATGGGAAGAAGACAAGATTTGGGGTGTGATGTAGTGTGATGCTCTGCGATGTTCTTCTGAGAACCTTGCGTCCTGGCATCATGTGGATGTTCCTATGACACGTACCACCTTGCTAAACATTGTACAGACCATGTCCTCCCATCAGGAGAGCAGGATTCCCTCGTGGCAGGAGCCTCTTTCAGCAAAATAAAGCCAATGGGGGGCCACACCGCAAGAAATGTCCAGAAATGAGAAACATGACAAAGAGTTTGATGTGTAGACTTGACCTCCACATTTCCATTTATGTGATCGAGCATCTGTGGGATCAGCTGGAAAGCAAGCCCCATCCATGAAGGCCACACCTCAGGACTTACAGTATCTGCTGGTAACATCTTCTTACCAGGATCCTCCAGACAATCTCGTAGAGCCTAGGCCTCGATGGGTCAGAGCTGTCTTTGGCAAGATGAGGGGGGGTACACAGAATATTCCGCAAGTGATTTCTATGTTATGGCCGACCAGGATAATGTTCCTTGTAGTTACATCTTTGGCTCAGCAGAATGTGCAGCTTAATGAATGCAGAGAACACACAAGGTCAGGATGGCAGAAATAAAGATTTCATTTCGGCCTCATTAGGGATTTGGTGTCAGCAATCGACGGCAGCAGCGCACCCGCTGATATATGTCACCACATGAAATTGTCACCGCTGCAAAATTATGTAACAAGATGTCACTAATAAAAGCTGAAGAGCGGCGCGGCCTGCACGGAGAGGAAATCATGATACGGCCGGGGCGGGATTGTTCCAGAATTATGTGGGGAATCCAACACCTTGGAAAACTCATTTACCTAATGGCCGTGTCAGACTGGGGTGCCTGGAGCCCACCAGTGAAGTTGATTCTTGGGGCCACCAGAGGAGTTGATTCTTGGGGCCACCAGAGGAGTTGATTCTTGGGGCCACCAGAGGAGTTGATTCTTGGGGCCATCAGTGGAGTTGATTCTTGGGGCCATCAGTGGAGTTGATTCTTGGGGCCCACCAGTGGAGGTGATTCTTGGGACCCACCAGCGGAGATGATTCTTGGGCCCTCCAGAGGAGTTAATTCTTCGGGCCCACCAGCGGAGATTATTCTTGGGGCCCACCAGTGGAGATGATTCTTGGGGCCCACCAGTGGAGATGATTCTTGGGGCCCACCAGTGGAGATGATTCTTGGGGCCCACCAGTGGAGCTGTTTCTTGGGGCCCACTAGTGGAGATGATTCTTGGGGCCCACCAGTAGAGTTGATTCTTGGGGGCTCATCAGTGGAGTTGATTTTTGGACTCACCAGTGGAGTTGATTCTGGGTGCCCACCAGTGGAGTTGATTCTTGGGGCCACCAGTGGAGTTGATACGTGGGGCCATCAGTGGAGTTGATTCTTTGACCCACCAGTGGAGTTGATTCTTGGGCCCACCAGAGGAGTTAATTCTTGGGGCCTACCATTGGAGCTGTTTTTTGGGGCCCACCAGTGGAGATGATTCTTGGGGCCCACCAGTGGAGTTGATTCTTGCGGCTCACCAGTGAAGATAATTCTTGTGGCCCACCAGTGGAGTTGATTCGTGGGGGCCACCAGTGGAGTTGATGCTTGGGGCCCATCAGTGGAGTTGATGCTTGGTCTCACCAGTAGAGTTGATTCTGGGGGCCCACCAGAGGAGCTGATTCTTGGGGCGCACCAGTGGAGTGGGTTCTTTGGACCCACCAGTGGAATTGATTTTTATGCCCTCTATGCCCAGGGTCCTGCCTGGGGCTTCCCTTTGCTCCACTGTGGTCCAGTTCGATTTTGTGTAAACTGGTTGTATGAGATGAGGAAACAGGATGGGCACCACTTCATTCACATGTAGTATTGCAGCTCATGCTACCCCATCCTTTTCGCTACTATCAATATGGTAGAACCATTTGTCTAGTGGACACCGTTTTGGCTGACCTGCATACGAATATGGCCATTGTGGCTGATTTATATTGTTATTGGAACAATGCGGCTGGCTGATCCCATTATGGTTCAAATAGATTTCTGTTCGGTTTGAGAACAGTTTGGCAGAAGTTGTCACCATATTCAGGATCGGGATATTCCGAACGTGAATACCATTACGATCTGTGTTGGAAAAATTCTGAGTGTGTTTTCTGGCCTCTAGAAACACCTACAGCAGCAAAATGCCTCCAAACTACATGGGAACACCACCAAACATCTGGGGAACATCTGTGGAACCCTAGGGTTCCAACCCTAACCCTTCGAGCTGCCCAAGATTAGTCAATTTTTTTTTTTTTTACAAATTTTGTTTCCAATATTTAATTCTGGCCAACCTGAAATGAATTACTAAAAATAGAGTCAAATTTGAGTTTCACCCAGTTTCGAAATGTAAACTTATTATGGGGCATTGTGCTCAGCTGTCACAGTTATGAGGGGAAACACTGGCTAAGTCTCAGCGATATCACATAGTCCTGTGCTATTTTATCTTTATTATGGGATACTGTGGCCGGTACTGTTCTGTTGAGGCACCATGGTGGTCAGGCACTATTATAGGAACACTGGTTGTCAGAGGGAGTTTGTGGTGATCTGGAATAGTTATTGATAGATAAAGTTTGGGTTGGACAGCACTGGCATAGTTATGGGGCACTATTGTTGGCTGATACTTTGGTACCCCGCATTGTGGCTGACGTTCACATTCATAGAGAGTCACTGGCTGTTACTGGGAAGGTAGTGCTAAGGAGGATTTCTGTCACTGATCAGGTATGTTATCAATATTACCAGGCTCGGACTGGCCCACAGGGGACTAGGGGAAGCCCCGCTGGGCCCCTGAGTATGGTGAACCTAAAGCTGTTTTTTAACTGCATATACATCCTCAGAAGAGGCAAAAAAGCTGGATTCAGAGTATAGGAGGCATGCAGGGTGAGGGTGCAGGGAGAGCCCCTAAAATAAACTCCACCCAGAAACAGATCAACTGGTGGGCCTCTAGAGTCAACACCACCTGTGGGCCATAGGTACCTCAGTCCAACACTGCTGCCGCCCCCTGCCTCTGAACGCCGAGTGCCCTGTGTCCTGAGCATTCAGAGGCAGGAGTCAGACTGGGCAGCTGGCGCTCCGCTCTGCTACCCCTCCTGGTAAGTCTCAGGCCTTAAGCCTACCAGGTGCCGGCCCTCAGTGCTGACGGGGGCAGCGTGATGACATCACATCATCGCTCCGCCCACGCGGAGCACAGAGGCTGACCCACCGTACATCGCATTGTGGGAGCATGGAGAGAGGTAAGTGATTTCTTTCTTTTTTAACACTTATGTCCCCTATAACCCTGCCTGCCTATTTATATATATATGGCCCCTAAAACCCTGCCTGCCTGTCTATCAATATATACGGCCCCTATATGCCACCTATAACCCTGCCTTCCTGCCTATCTATATGTTCCCTATAACCCTGCCTACCTACCTATATGGCCCACTATAACCCTCCGAAACCCAGCCTACCTACCTATGTGGGGCCCTTATACCCTACATAAACCCTGCCTGTCTACCTATATGGCCCCTATAACCCACTTAAACCCTGCCTGCTTACCTACCTATATGGCCCTTGTACCCTACATAAACCCTGCTTGCCTACCTATATTGCCCCTATATCCTATCTAAAGCCTGCCTGCCTATTTGGTGCCCCCTATAGCCTATTTACCTACATATTTACTTATGTGGGCCCCACCTATAGCCTATCTACCTGTGACCCACCTACTGCCTTCTTAGCTACCTGTGGCCTACCTACAGCCTATCTACCTACCTACCTGGGGGCTGCCTACCTACCAACCTAGGGCCTACCAACATAATGGGGATCTACCTAGTAACATGATTCTTAAGGGTACAGTCCATAACTGTAACACAATTTCCAGGGGATGAATCCTCTGTTCCCCCCCTCCCCTCTAGGAGACTGGGCCTCTAAACCAAATGCTGAAAAAGTGAGGATTCTAAGATATTTGTGTCCAAAATTGCAGGGAGGAGTGTTGGCCGAGAGAAGTCATCATGGTGATCTGGACCGGATGCAGAACAAAAGGGAAAGTCAACGACTCACCAGAGAAACATCACCTGTGAGTCACAAGATGTAACTGCACTGTAATCACTTACAGTCATATGAAAAAGTTTGGGCACCCCTATTAATCTTAATCATTTTTAGTTCTAAATATTTGGGTGTTTGCAACAGCCATTTCAATTTGATATATCTAATAACTGATGGACACAGTAATATTTCCAGATTGAAATGAGGTTTATTGTACTAACACAAAATGTGCAATATGCATTAAACCAAAATTTGACTGGTGCAAAAATTTGGGTACCCTTATCATTTTATTGTATTGAATACTCCTAACTACTTTTTTACTGACTTTTCTGAAGCACAACATGGTTTTGTAACCTCACTGAGCTTTGAACTTCATAGCCAGGTGTATCCAATGATGAGAAAAGGTATTTAAGGTGGCCAATTGCAAGTTGTTCTCCTATTTGAATCTCCTGTGAAGAGTGGCATCATGGGCTCCTCAAAACAACTCTCAAATGATCTGAAAACAAAGATTGTTCAACATAGTTGTTCAGGAAGATACAAAAAGTTGTCTCAGAGATTTAACCTGTCAGTTTCCACTATGAGGAACATAAGTAAGGAAATGGAAGACCACAGGGACAGTTCTTAAGCCCAGAAGTGGCAGGCCAAGAAAAATATCAGAAAGGCAGAGAAGAAGAATGGTGAGAACAGTCAAGGACAATCCACAGACCACCTCCAAAGAGCTGCAGCATCATCTTGCTGCAGATGGTGTCACTGTGCATCGGTCAACAATACAGCACACTTTGCACAAGGAGAAGCTGTATGGGAGAGTGATGCGAAAGAAGCCGTTTCTGAAAGCACGCCACAAACAGAGTCGCCTGAGGTATGCAAAAGCACATTTGGACAAGCCAGCTTCATTTTGGAAGAAGGTCCTGTGGACTGATGAAACAAAGATTGAGTTGTTTGGTCATACAAAAAGGCGTTATGCATGGCGTCCCAAAAACACAGCATTCCAAGAAAAACACTTGCTACCCACTGTAAAATTTGGTGGAGGTTCCATCATGCTTTGGGGCTGTGTGGCCAATGCCGGCACCGGGAATCTTGTAAAAGTTGAGGGTCGCATGGATTCATCTCAGTAACAGCAGATTCTTCAGAATAATGTACAAGAATCAGTGATGAATTTTAGTTACAACCGGGATGGATATTATCAGCAAGACAATGATCCCAAACACAGCTCCAAATCTACTCCGGCATTCATGCAGAGGAACAATTACAATGTTCTGGAATGGCCGTCCCAGTCCCCAGACCTGAATATCATTGAAAATCTGTGGGATACTTGAAGCGGGCTGTCCATGCTCGGCGACCATCAAACTTAACTGAACTTGAATTGTTTTGTAAAGAGGAAAGGTCAAAAATACCTTCATCCAGGATCCAGGAACTGATTAAAAGCTACAAGAAGCGACTAGAGGCTGTTATTTTTGCAAAAGGAGGATCTACTAAATATTAATGTCACTTTTCTGTTGGGGTGCCCATACTTTTGCACCGGTCAAATTTTGGTTTAATGCATATTGCACATTTTGTGTTAGTACAATAAACCTCATTTCAATCCGGAAATATTACTGTGTCCATCAGTTATTAGATATATCAAATTGAAATGGCTGTTGCAAATACCCAAATATTTAGAACTAAAAATGATTAAGATTAATAGGGGTTCCCAAACTTTTTCATATGACTGTATATGTCTGCAGAGCCTATATGGTCACTGTATGGAGGTAATATACAGTCTGCAGAGCCTGTGTACACTGGTGTCTACCATTATATGGTCACTGTATGGAGGTAATATACAGTCTGCAGAGCCTGTGTACACTGGTGTCTACCACTATATGGCCATTGTATGGAAGTAATATACAGTCTGCAGAGTCTGTGTACACTGGTGTCTACCACTATATGGCCCACTGTAGGAGGTAATATACAGTCTGCAGAGCCTGTGTACAACTGGTGTCTACCACTAATATGGAGGTAAAAATACATCTGCAGACCTTGTACACTGGTGTCTACTACTATATGGTCACTGTATGGAGGTAATGTACAGTCTGCAGAGCCTGTGTACAATGGTATCTACCACTATATGGTCACTGTATGGAGGTAATATACAGTCTGTAGGGCACCTGTGTACACTGGTGTCTACCACTCTATGTTCACTGTATGTAGGTAATATACAGTCTGCAGAGCATGTGTAAAATTGTGTCTACCACTTTATGGAGGTAATATACAGCCTACAGAGACCTGTGTACACTGGGGTCTACCACTATATGGTCACTATATGGTGGTAATATTGGTCTTTGTATACTGATCTTTGTGGTCATGTTCTCGTGATATAATCAGGTCCATATATAGTAGCGTAATTGGTAAAGTTGATCTGGGTATAGTGGGATTTGTTTGGTACCAGTATAATGGTGATATCTATGGTGAGGTAATCATTCTTTGTATTATCTAGTAACTACATGATTTAAGAGGTCCCGGTACAGGTTTGTGGCGTGGGTGGAGGGGCATCCAAAAGTTTGCTATGGGGCACAGGCTTCTCTAGTTACGCCCCTGTTGGGGGGTCTCTGTGTAGTAATTTCCTATTGTTGGGTCTCTGTATAGTTATGTCCTGTTAGGGGGTCTATATGTAGTGATTTCCTATTTGGGGTCTCTATGTAGTGATGTCCTACTGTGGGTCTCTATGTAATATTGTCATATTGGGGTTCTCTATGTAGTAATGCCCTATTGGGGTTTTCTATGTAGTTATGTCCTATTGGGGTTCTCTATGTAGTCATATTGGGGTTTTCTATGTAGTTATGTCCTATTGGGGGGTCTCTATGTAGTAATGCCCTATTGGGGTTTTCTATGTAGTTATGTCCTATTGGGGGGTCTCTATGTAGTTATGCCCTATTGGGGAGTCTCTATAATAATAATAATCTTTATTTATATAGCGCCAACATATTCCGCAGCACTTTACAATGTAGAAGGAATAAGCACAGACAAACCCAACTTTACTTTATAAAAAAGCTACTGACAAATGAGACCACAAGGTGTGGGGGCCCTGCTCGCAAAAACTTACAATCTATTAGGGTGTATGGTGAAACAAAAAGGGGGACAATGCTTGGTTTACAATGGTCCAGCCATGTTACATAAATATGGGGTAGTATACATAAATTGTGGATGAACCTATTGTGGAGTCTCTATGTAGTAATGTCATATTGGGGTTTTCTATGTAGTTAAGTCCTATTGGGGGGTCTCTATGTAGTAATGTCATATTAGGGTTTTCTATGTAGTGATGTCTTACATAGGATCAAGGATACTATTATTCCTACCCACTAGACACCAGAGGCGACATGTATGTACGGGGCTGTTTGCTATATTTTTAATTAGGCGCATTACAGAGTGCCCGCAGCATGCTGGAGGCAGGGCGCACTACAACCGTACGGAGCTACAGATTTATAGCTTCAGTACAGTACAGTAAATCCAGGCGCATTATTGGTGGAACAGGTAGAGCACATAAAGGCTAGGTTCACACGGCTTAACTGCGGGGCGTAATTTCGCCCCGCAATTACGCCGTGTGGACGGGGGGGGCCGGGGGGGGAGTGAGCGGGGGCCGGGACTTCGCCGGCCCCCCTAGACAACCACTGCTAGCGGGGCGTATACGCCGCTAGAAAATGACATGTCAATTATCCCCCCCGCCGGTGCGTAGAGGGGACGAATCCATAGTTTCTATGAAACTGTGAATTTCCGTAATGAATGGGGCCCTTTTCGGGCCCCTAATTGCGCACTTCGGCGCGTAATTACGGACCGAAATATGGCCCATTTTAAGCCATGTGAACATAGCCTAAAAGTGGTTTACCTGAGCCTGAAGTGTCACTTCGTATCTAGAAAGCACTAAATCTATGACCCGCAGTAGAATAGGTTCATACCATAGATTCAGACGCATTCTATGCTACAAATGCACGCAGAAAAAATGGCCTCTGAGCACCAAAATACATACCTGTTGCCCCAGGTCTTACCATGTCTTCTATTTTTTCTAGTAATGCTCTTACCAACATGAAGTCGGACGTGTGACTATTTCTCATTTTAATATTGTGATGTTGTTTTTCTCTAGCGCTCACACGTGCAGCTGCTGCAATAAATACATCTCTAGTACACGCCAAATTGCCTCCTTCTAATTCAAATTGCTCGGTCGCCCCTCTTGATGCTGATTTTGGATAATATGAGTTTTAGCGCTGCATGTGAAGGACATCGGACCAGGGTCAGCGGACCGGCTCCGTAGCAGTGACTGACGCTGTGACTGTGATTGTGCTCGGCTGACACACACTTGCACCTTCACACTGACACGTGACTCTCGGCTGCCAAGATATAAGGCTTCATCTTCGAGGAGGCAGAGCCCTTCATGACTTGTTGTACAGGAGCCAACATATTACAAAAATCCTTGTAAAAACAGATGTCCTCTCTGGAGAAGGAGGTTCTGGTAATTGCATCTTAATTATTCTACTTGTCAGACTTGGATATAATTACAGCACTGAGTGGAGGAGCCGCCACAATTATCCTTAAAGGGGTTTTGCCGTGAAGTAAAATTGACGTGGGAATCTTGCAAAGAAAATAATAAACTTTTTCACCATTCATCATTATTACAAATTCTGCACCGTTTTTGTTTTAGCCGCTCCTTTAGTGATCCATTGTTTACAGCTCGTCTCCAGGGGATACGACCAGAGCTGAGAGCTCCTCAGTCCTGGCCGCACATGCTCAGACATCACCTCTCCTCTCAGGCAGCTACTGAGTGTTCAACCCCAGGTGCTGTCATTCTACTCCCATCCTCTGTGCTCCTTAGTAATCACACACACTCACTGCTGAGCGAGTGTCCAACCCCAGGTGCTGTCATTCTACTCCCGTCCTCTCTGCTCCTTAGTAATTAATCAAACAGTGCAAACAAATAAAAAAGAAACCTCATTGAGGTTTGTGCATTGATAAAGAGAACAAAATAAAAAACACAGATTTGGTTCCTGCAGGGATTTGAACCTAGGACCCTTGTGCCTGGAGGCAAAAACTTTACCTCTCAGCTACTCACAATGCTTTACATAAACAGACCTTTCTTTAACTACAAAGAGGAAAGGCCTGGTGATGTCATCCTGCTGGGTCACATGATCTGCAATTCAAACAAATCACACACGCCCCCTGCTGAGCACACAGAGCTGAAGAGCTGGAGGCAGGAGGTATGAAATGAGATCGTGGCAAAACCCCTTTAATACAGAGTTGTCTGGTGTGTACATAAGGCACCCATGGCCCGCCATGTCACTTTACAGTGGGTTGCAAAAGTCTTCCTACCCCTTGAAGGTTCCTCATTTCCTCACAAAATTTTACAGCTACAAACTTCAATGTATTTAATTAATATTTTATGTAATAGAGAAACACAAAGTAGCAAGTATTTGTGAAGTATAAAGAAAATGATACAAATTGAAAAAACTGAAAGTGTAACGTGCATCCATATTCAGCCCCCTGTTCTATGATACCCCTAAATAAAATCCAGCGGGACCAAGTGCCTCTAGAAGTCATCCAATTAGTACATTGAGGACCTATTTATGTAATTTATTATCAGTGTTACTCCAGCTGTTTTGTGACGGCCTCAGAGTTCTGTTTGAGAACATTAGTGAACAAACAGCATCATGAAAACCAACCACCACAACAGCCAGCTTAGGGATAAGGTGGGAGCACAGTGTATTGCAGGGTTAGTTAAAAAAAAAAAAATAGCCCAAGCTCTCAACATCTCATGGAGCACTGTTCAGTCCACCATGATGAACAGTTAAAGGGGTATGAATACTTTTGCAACCCACTGTATATAAACACAACATATATAGGATGTTATAATTGGACATTTAAGATTTAAAGACGTGTTCCTACGATAGACTTTGATGTTATATCGATAAAATATGCCATCAAAGTTTGATGGGTGCGGGTCCACACCTGTCTTGGGAACAGGCCCCGATTCTCCTTTCTGTTCTATGGGAGGTACCAGTACAGGGGAGCGCTGTGTTCTCTCCATTCTGTTCTATGTGAGTTCCCAGTATAGGGGAGCACTGTGTTCTCTCCATTCTGTTCAATGGGAGTTCCCAGTACAGGGGAGCGCTGTGTTCTCCATCCTGCTCTATGGGAGTTCCCAGTACAGGGGAGCACTGTGTTCTCCATTCTGTTCTATGGGAGTTCCAAGTACAGGGGAGCGCTGTGTTCTCCATTCTGTTCTATGGGAGTTCCCAGTACAGGGGAGCGATCTGTTCTCCATCCTGCTCTATGGGAGTTCCCAGTACAGGGGAGCGCTGTGTTCTCTATGTAGTGATGTCCTTTTAGGAAGTCTATATAGTATGTCCTATTGGGGGTCTCTATGTACAGATGTCCTATGGGTGTCTATATGTAGTGATATCCTATTGGGAGTCTCTATTGAGGGATATCCTATCGGAGTTTTCTATGTAGTGATGTTCTATTGAGGGGTCTCTATGTAGTTACGTCCTATTGGGTGTCTTTATGTAGTGATCTCCTATTGGAGGTCTCTGTGGTGATATCTTATTAGGGTCTCTATGTAGTTATGTCCTATTGGGGGGTCTTTATGTAGTGATTTCTTATTGGGGGAGTTCTATGTAGTGATATCCTATTGGAGGTCTCTATGTGGTGATGTCTTATTGAGGTCTTTATGTAGTGATGTCTCATTGGGGGGGTCTCTATGTAGTGATGTTCTATTGGAGGTCTCTATGTGGTGATGTCTTATTGAGGTCGTTATGCAGTGATGCCCTATTGGAGTCTCTATGTTGGAGAAACAGGACAAACACTTACAGCAAGGATAAGGTCCCATCACCAAACAACAAATGACAAAATTGTACCTGTGGCTAAACATTTCTGTAGCTAAGGACATATAAAAGTGGTTATACTAGAAGGCAAATCCCAAAAAGACAGGAGGGTCTAGGAATTCAAATTTATGACAATTTTTGACACTGAACACAGGACTGAATCAGTCCCAAGGATTTACGTCCACTATAACATCCAAGGAATGTGGTCCAGAGATAGTGGGGACATCAGGTCTCTGAACCAAACATAAATTTAGAGACAATAAATCTCTCACACTTCTTATCTGTAGAAGAATGAAGAAATCAGGCGATACCTTTTAGAGGCTAACTGAGTATATTTCATGGTGAGCTTTCGAGAGAACTAGCTCCCTTCTTCAGACATGGTGTTATACAAGAACTGAAAATTTACAGACTTTTTATACACAAAAGACCTGGACCTTCAAAGGAACTTAGAATCCTTAAAAAAAAAAAAAAATGCAATATATAAGATCCATGTCTTTTGTGTATAAAAAGTCTGTAAATTTTCAGTTATTGTATAACATGTCTGTAGAAGGGAGCTAGTTCTCTCGAAAGCTCACCATCAAATATACTCAGTTAGCCTCTAAAAGGTATCGCCTGATTTCTTCACTCTTCTACTACTTTCTATGGCTAACACGGTACAACATTATACTACTAACTTCTTATCTGTGAAATCATGTATCACATCATACTGTATAGCCTCGGCCATCTTTATGTAGAGCAACAATTCTTTTCTTCAGACCCTCAGACAGTTGATAGAAATTCCAGTGACCAGTATGAGAGAGTGTGAGAGCGATAACACCAGATTTAACACACCTGCTCCCCGTTCACAACTGAGACCTTGTAACACTAAGGCCAAGTTCACACGGCTTAAAATGGGCCAATTTCCATGTCCGTAAGTTATATATGCGCCGAAGTGCGGGCCAATTATAGGGGCCGAAAACGGCCCATATCATTACGGTAATTCACAGTTCTCATAGAGAACTATGGATTACGTCTCCTCTCCCCGCCCGGCGAAGCTGCCGGGCGGGGAGATAATTCACATGTCACTTTCTAGCGGTGTATACGCGCCGCTAGCAGTGATTGTCTATGGGCCGGCGAAGAGCCGGCCCCCCGCTCTCGCCCCGCCCCCGTCCACACGGCGTAATTGCGGGGCGTAATTACGCCCTGCAAATACACCGTGTGAACATAGCCTAACAAGTCACATGACACTGTGGAGGAAAAATGGCAAATTGGGCACAATTTGTCCATTGTCACTTAAGGTTATACTCACTTTTGCTGCATTTTAGGGGTGTACCCCCTTTTTTGTTGCCATTTTGTTTAGACATTGACCGTGATAGTTATTTGGGCACCAAATTTACACTGTCTACAAGCCGGCACTGTTTACTTACATTGAATCAGGCACTTTTTGAGATACGGGATATAATTTTTGTGTTTTTTAATGTTTTCCCAATCCCTTTTAAAACCCCTTCCCAATCGAGAGTCCTGAGCAGTCTGGATCTTGCTATTTATTTACCAAAAATTTTTCCCATTTTTCGGGCCATGGGTCCCCTATCTGCTATTTTGTTTTTCTCACTGAAGAACAATAAAACAATTGTGAGTTATTACACCTGGTCATTAGGTTTCCAGCACAGACAGTCCTGGATTCCTTTGTAGGTCCCCAGGACTAACTGCAGAGCATCTCTCAAGTGTCCGATTTGCTCCCTGGCAAAAAACTTGACCCATTCAGATAGGGGAGTCCCCTTTGACTATGCTGCAGTCACAGACCAAGAGTTAGGGTATATCCACACAACAAAGAAGAAAATACTAGTCAATTTCGAACTCAAAAAACCACTAGTTTTGGAGTTTTTTAACATATTTTACACAATAATTTGAGAATTCTTAACTCGTTTTTTTGCGTGGATTTTGGCGTAGTCTTAGGATCCAGTTTCTCAATCACTTTTGCATCCTAGAGCACAATTGAGTTTTTTTCGCACAGATCCGCGCCAAAATCCGCATAAAAAAAAATGCACAAAGCTTTAAGGTCATTTTTCATGCCATTTGAATTTAATAGTAAATTTTCCGCTGTTTTCCGGGTGAAGATTGAACATGTTCTAAGTTTTTTGAAATAACGGCAGTATTGAAATCCGACCTCAGAAAATCTGAGTCGTGTGGACTACTAAGCGAATTTTCAGTTGAGGTCTATGGGGACGGTTTCACAGTCGTTTTTTGACGGTTTTTAAAATCTGGAATCTGCGTGAATTTCCTACTGGAAATGCCTGTCTGAGTGGACCCTTAGTTGTCCACACGCGAATGTCGGCACACTTCACGCCACAATTCCTGTTCAAGAAGAAAAACCTGGCCAGCGCATACTTTTAAAGTGCTTTTTTCCAGCCCCCATTCACTTTAATTTTCTCCCGGCGCGTATTGTGCACTTGGGGAATCGGCAGGTAATCAAGCCTCAAGGGAACCTAGAATTACCATGTTTACGGGGCATACTTTGCTCAGTTTTGCACTCACTGTCTCCTCATGCCACCATTACCCTAGCAGAAGATTGTTATCTTTAACACAATTACAGCTAACGCCATCCTTCAGTGCCACAGCAGTTGACCTTTTGTTTCCTGAAGCAATCATTTTAATCAATTAGTTACTTCCCTGCTCAGTACCCCCACCCCAGGATACTCACCCTCTCTTAGCTAATCAATAACAGTACGGGTTACCATAGAACCCCTGTCAGTGAGAACCTGCTAATGACTAAAGAAAAAATTTACTGACCAAGTATTTGAAAATTCTTTATTTAACAGTCCCCTTTATCTGAAAGCAATCGCATAGTAAGAAAACTCTTTTAACTAGATGCTGACCACCTGTTGACTATAAAAGTCCAGGTGGCGGTCATTTATCTCTGCACAGACGTTCTGGAACTAATTTCCCAGTGGTGAAGTGGGGAGCCGCTGTCGCAGGGGACCGGGTCTCTATGAAAGGGGGGACGGTTTATTTCCTTTCTGCCTTCCCCAGGGGTGCCAATAGGGGATATGGGCATAAACCCCTTTCCTGTCAGGGGCCCTGAATCAAAAAGGGGCCCAAAAATTTTTAAAAAAAGGACCCAGTAATGGGGGGGCGCCCTTTTTATTTGGCGAGGGGCCCTGAAAAAATTAAATAGTTTATAAAAGCACTCAAAGCTTTTATATGTAACATGCGGGTTCCTTCTCCCGACTAACAGACAATGTTCCGGGAACAGTAGTTCAGGACTGCTGGGCTTAAACAACCCAAAAACAGTCAGGGGGATGTATTTTCCCTGTATCTGGGGCTAATACATCAGCTACAGGGGAAAACAGCAAAAAAAATAAAGAAAATTCCCTAAAAATGTCCCCAAAGATCTGACTTTGTGGCACAATATGCAAAATAAAATAATTAAAAAATACAGAAAAAAATAGAATTGTATTAAAATAAAAACAGTAACAGTCCAAATTGCAACTTTTAACCCCGCCCCCAAAGACCCTAAAACTATGGACGACATGTATGAACTTTGGCGCATAGAGGCCAGTTTTTTTTTTTGTTTTTTTTTAATGTTTTTTTGAATCCAATGTAGAAGTTATAAAAGTATTGAAGTTTCAGAAAAACAAACTTTTTTGAAGACATTTTTATAGAAAAATAAATAAAGTGGCATTGGGTACAAAATTAACTTTTTTTCTTTTCTTTTTTGTATCTAACTCGTTAACAGAGTGCCAATTTTTTATGACTTGTACTATAGAACAAGTTTGCACTGGAATTTACGGGGGACAATTGGAACCCTAACCCCAAAAAAACCCATCAACAAGTAAAAGGGGAAAGGGTGGGGTTTTTACTACCTGATTAACATTTTGGGAGTGTTGTCCACTGGAAAACATATTTTTTAGTCTACCTTTTAAAATTTAAAGGTCTCTCTCCGCCATGGGTTGTTCCCCCCCCCCCCCCCGCCCCAAGAACCTTTTATTTTTGTAGCAAAGCCATAGCCCCCGGGGCTGACAGAGAGTGCTTTTGGTCCGGTCAGGGGTTTCTTGTATGGTAAGACAAAAGCAACCAATAGTTGGAAAAAACCTTGTAGACCCACCGCCTCGGCCACCAGTTGACATTCCCCACCAGCCAGTGGTGGGATACATGACTGTACGGTACAGACAGTCGAAAGGGAAGGCTATAGCGGGTGAGCCCCGGCCAAACCCCAGACAAGTACCTGTTTGGGAACCAAAACATTGGGGGGATTTTTCTTTATATCTTGGGGGGAGAGTGTCTATTATTGCCCCCACAGGTTAAAGAATTTTTTGACCCGCTTCTTTATGTTGCGCTGCCCCACCCATCCATCGGAACAGAAAGAAGAGTTTTTTTTCCCGAAATAAGCCCATTGTGGGGCCAAAGGTTGGGGGGCCATACCCCAAAAATTTCTTTAAAGTGCCAGCAGCCACCACGGGACAGTTGGTGTTCCATTCGGGGCCCAAACTATTTTTGTTCTTTATGTCCAAATAAAACCCCCGGCTGCCCTACAGGGGAAAAATGGGGGTCAGGGGGTCTTTTTATGAAGTTAGAACCTCCTCCCAATATTCTTTAATAATTGGGCGCTCCACAGGCAAGATACAAGCGCTGCCGGGAGGGGCACTTAAAACATTTGTCGGTTGGGGATTTTCCCATTCTACAGCCTTGATGGAGTGAGATGGGATTGTGCAAATTTTTTAGGTACATTTTAATTAAATTTTCTGAGGGGGAGATATTTTGGGGGGTCCCTCAAGCCGACA
>JAODAL010040979.1:0-36351 GCA_025379985.1 Phyllomedusa bahiana
ATGGACGCCCAACTCAAACTCGCTTGACTTATCCTTTTCCCTGTTGGACATCATTTTACCCCCCAATCAAGCCCCCTCGTTTCACCTCCCTGTCCTCTAACTTGTTTGGAGCAGATCTTCTTAAAAAAATGAATGCTACAAACAGATATGATTCCTCTGGCATTTTTTTTGGTTTTTTGATTCTCCTGTATCTAAAATGAAGTTACCTTTGCGCTTTGGGGAAGTTTCTCCCAGCCCCTTTCTTTTTCATACACGGGGCCCTTCCTTTCCCTCAAAAATCTCTTCAATCAAGTCTCCCTCCTAAAGGGAATGGCACAAGGCCCCCATGTTTTTGGTTTCCTTCCTTTTTGAAACCAGTCCATTTTTTCCCTTTGAAACGGGTGCTTACCCCCCTCCTCACTACCTCAATATCCCTTAAAAACCCTGACCAAGAATTTTCTCTGGAAAATAAATCCCCGGGCCTTTTTGAAAAAAGGGGAGTGCTAAACCACTGCTTTTATCACCTCTAATACACCCTTTTCCCTGTTTCGCAAAAAAGGTTGCCCCCCGGTGAAACCACAAAAATTTTTGTTTGGTTCAAGATTTAAAGAAAGGAATGCTGTTACGGTCTTTGAAAACCCCGTAGTCCCCAACGCGCTGTACTTCTCACCAAGTGCCCTAAACTGCTACATGCTTCACATTTATAAATCTTTGCAATGTTTTTCTTCATTGTCCCCTTTAAAACATGGATTCTCAATATTTTTTTTTGTTTTCCCCTTATCGTGGTACTCAACCCCCCCCTGGCCCAAGATTCCCTAAAGGGGGGCCCCAAATTTTTAAAAACCAATTCATAAACCCTTTTTAAAGCCCTTCTGAAACCCTTTGGATGCTGGAACACTCTGAATCCCAACTCCTCCAAAAATGTGGATGATATTTTACTCTGTGCTCCTGACCTTCCTACTAGGGGGTTGAGCGATTACGTTGGCCACCCGACATCGGTCGATGGTCAAACCCCGCCATCATCGAAAAAGATTCGATTGGTCGATGATAGTTTAAAGATCGATGACCATTAAAGTCTTTTGGGAGACAAAAACACCTTCATTCTTAAAACCCCAAACGGGGCTGGAAGGGGAAAATTAAACCCATCCAAAACCCAGCCCAAATGGAAAACGTGCAATCTTAGGCAACACATTTATTTTATAAAAGCCACAAAAAAAAAAATCACAGACCTTTTCACTATCCCTTTTGCACCACAGCATCCCCAAAAACCCCTGCATAACCCAGCCAAAAATTAAAAATTGCCAGAAGGCAGTATGATTTGAACCATCTTTTTATTTTGAACGGGAAACATTGACTACCCCTTTCCTGGAACCAGCATAAACCCCACATCTGCTGACCCCCAGTTTTTAAAAAGTGCCGGAAAAAGGAGTCTTTCAACCACCATTTTAGTTTCCCCCGGGACATAGCTATCCCTGTCCTGGCCACAGCTTTACCCCCCAACCTGCATGACCCCAGATTAAAAAGTGCCGGAAAAAGGAGTCTTTAAACCCACCATTTATTTTCACTGGACTTTGGGACTATCCCTGTCCGGGGCCACAGCATAAACCCCAAACCTGCATGACCCCAGAAAAAAAAAGTCCCAAAAAAAGGGACCCTTTAAACCACCATTTTAGTTTCACTGGAAAATTGACTTACCTGTCCCTGGGCCCAGCATGACCCCCCAAACCTGCATGACCCCAGATTAAAAAGTCCCGGGAAAAAAGGGAGTTTTTTCAAACCCCTTTTTTAGTTTCACTGGACTTAAACTGTCCCCGGGCCGGGGAAAACGCTTGCCCCTCCGTATGATTTGCGGCCCCAATTTTGATTTTCACTTGGAAATCCCGGGGGTTTAAAACCCCCCTCCTGTTCCCCCCGGGGGCCCCCTTTTTCTTGGCATTTTTTTTTCTCTTTAAAAACTAAACTTGCGGGAGGAAATTGTCTCTGAACTTTTTTCTCTGTCCGTGCCCATACTCCATGTCCTCTGAAAAAACCTACATCTGGTCAAATTTTCCTGTACCTCCCCCTTTTTACAATTCAAGGGAATTTTTTTTCCAGCTATTTTGTCATGCAAGTTTTTTTGTAATTTAAAATTTTAGAAAACAAAATTTTTAAAATAGGGTTGGGAAACCCCCATGGGCTGTTTCCCCTTTTTTTTAAATTTTAAATTAAAAAGGGGGTCTCAATACAGGGGTTGATAGCTATGTTTAAAAATCTTTTCCCAAAAAAAATCATTTTGCAAAAAATGTGTCCTTTAAAACCTAACCTTCCGTTTCTGACAGCAACCACCACCCCTGAGCCACTTTGGAAAAATTGTGAAGAAAAAATGTCTGTTTGGGAAAAAACATTTTTTATAATAGGGGCCTGTAGTAATTTGCTGCCAAAGTCACAAAAACAAAAAGGGCCCCCCAAAAAATTTAAAACATGACCCCTTGAGCCACTTTGGACAATTGTAAAGAACAAAAGTCGTTAAAAAAAACATTTTTTTTTTATAAAAGGACCCTGTATATAGCTGCATGTCAAGCAAAAAAGCCCCCAAAAATTCCCAAAAACATACCCTTTTACCACTTTGGAAAAATTGTGAAGAACAAAAGTCTGTTAGAAACAACTTTTTTTTAAAAAGACCTGTAGTATTTCTGCATTTCAAAGCAGCATACCCAAAAAATTATAAATATCCCTTTTCACCACTGTTAAAAAAATTTTTGAGGGAAAATGCCACTTTTGAAGCCCCATTTCTGTTCCAAAGGACCATGATTATTGCTGTATCTCACACAACAATTTAAACCCCAAAAAAAATTTTAAATAGGGCCCCTTTTCCCGCCACTATTAAAAAATTTTGAGGGGGAAAAAGGGCCCCTTAAAAGCCAAAATTTCTGTTTTTCCCAAAAACCATGATTATTGCCTTTTATCCACAGCAAAAAAATGACCCCCCAAAATTTTTAAAAAAAGACTTCTCAGCCACTATTTAAAAAATTTTGGAGGGGGAAAGCCACTAAGAAGCCACAAATTTTTGTTCCAAAGGGCCAAAAAATATGCTGTATCTCACAGCAACAAGACCCCAAAACCATTGACAAAAGGAAAAAATGGAGTAAATGGAAAACGGTTTTGTCATAAACCTTGCTGTCTTTTATATCCTCCTCACAGCAAAACCACAAAAAAGAAAAATGTTTGGGAAAAAAGAATAAAAAATTTCAAATAAGAAATGATCATTTTGGGGAAAAAAAATTTTTAAAGGGCCATTTCCTTTGAAGAGGAATGTGAAGTAGGGCCCGGCCCAAATAATCGGTGACCTTTTGGGAATTGGGGCCACAACATCAAAACAGAAACCATTTCCTGGAAATTTATCTTGAAAGAAAAAAAACCAAAAGAACCACATTATCTGTGGGAAAACCGGGAAAGCGTTTGTCTGTAATGGAAATTCCCCCCCTCAATAGGAAACCCGCTCTGGGCGGACAACCCTTCTATGGCGTGGGGAGCAAGCTCGGGCCCAATCGTCCTTTCTTGGATACCCAAAGCCCTTTGGGGCCCCGGAACACATACAAAACATCGTTTTTGGGAACCAGATAGTCGTGCCCCAAAGAATTTTAAGCTGGTCCTGGTGTTTGGATGTTTTCCCTGCTTTGCATGCTTGGTGAGGTGGAAAATAAAGATTGCCAGGGGTCCCCCAAATTAGGTTTTCTAAAAACCTTGCCTGCGTTTCCCCTTGCCGCAACACCTCCCGGGCACTCTACTGCTGTCACGCGCGGGATGTTTTCCACCGTGACATTTGGGAACGTGAAGCAGACGCAACAGAGGGTCCCAGTTGATAAACCAGCAAGATCTACTTTTCCCCCCCCCGGGGGGGGGGGCAAAAATTTTTACCCCCAAATTTGGGTGGGGGGAAGGAAATGCTGATTTTTGGGTTTTGTACCGGGGATCCAGGAGGGTCCCCCAAACCCAGTAACTGTTTTCATTTTGAGGGTTTAAATGCGGGGATAAATGTTGAAGGAAATGGAGCACCCAAACCCCATCATGTGAGAGTTTGGGGCCTTGTTTTTCCCAAGCCTCTGGGTCGAGGGGCACTAGAAAACCCTGTTTCTTCCTCATTTTCCCTCCTCCGCCCAAATTCGCGCCAACCTCATTTTCCAAGGCAGGAACTCGAAACCCGCCCGGTGTCTAGGAAAAAACCTCCTCCTCCGCTCCCTCCGGAAACATTTAAACACACCCCCTGACTTCCCTTTGAAGATGCACCCTGAAGCTGTTTCCCCCCCCTTCCCCAACCCCAGGCCCCCCAAACCACTGCCTAATGAAAAATTGTAAAACGTCGTGCCTTGTGGATTCACGGAGAGAAAGGCCCCCTTCCGCTTTCTGTGTCCGTCCCCCCTTTCCCGTCCGGGCCGGGACCTTTTTGTTTTCAGAGTCCCCAAACCCGATCGTTTCCGAAACCTAAGGCACCACAATGCCATCTGAAAAGGGCTTTGTCCGCACTGACCTTTTGGGTGGGCTTCTTAAAAACTGGCAAGGATGGTGCAGAGCTCTTTCACCTGGCCTCCACTTTTCCTTTGGCTAAACCCCCCCGGGGGTCCCACCGCTGCTTGTCGGGCCATGTTTTCCTTCGTACTGGGGAATGGCTTTGGGGCGCTGCTCCCCAAAAATCGCGGGACATTTGGAGGGAAAAATTTCCCCAGCGTGTTGCCACGTCAAAAAGGGAGACGGTTAAACGGGGGGGGAGCCGACTACCTGCAAAACGCACCCCAGGCGGGGGGAAAGGGCGGGTGCGAATGGCGGAATTGCGAACTTAGACTTCGACCTTCCTCAGCAGGGGCAGGCCAGCCCCGGGTAGCTTTTTAGAAATTTTTTGGACGACAAAGGTTTCATGACTTTGGGGCCAGGCAAGGGATGTGCCCCAAGCCTACCGATCTTAAGGGGCCGGGCAGATTTCGCCCCTTTCCCCAAACACCCCCTTTTGCCGGGGACAAGGTTCTTGGGCACCCAGCCAGCGCTCGGGGGCCCCTCGTTGCGGAAAAGCCGTCCAAAGCCCCTTTGACCTGTGTGTGGACGGCCCTACAAGACAATTAATTCAACAGGGGCCTTTGGTTTTTCCCCTTGGCACTAAATGCCCCCAAAGGAAAATTTTGGGGGGAAAGAACCCTTCACCTTTCCCCTGTTTTTTTTAAAAGAGCGGGCCCCCGAGACTGAGAAGCCACCGTCACCCCCCAAGACATCCCCCCAAACTCCCCCCAGTGAGCTTTTCACAGAGATATACGGGCCTTGGCCGGTTTACTAGTCCATGTTTTTCGGGGGTCAGAGGGATTTTTCCCCCCCTTTTTTTTTCCCCACAGATGCAGACAACGGGGGCTTGAAATTTTGATGAAAACTTGGCGGGCCGGGAAGGGACTGTTTTCCCTTGGCAAAAAATGCCTGCTGGGCATCGGGAAAGGGGGGAAAGGAAAGGGGCCAAATGACGTGGGCGGAACCCATCTGTGTCCACCAAGGGAAAGGGGCAACATTTCCAACCCAAAAAAGCCTGGCAATCCCGACATTCAGGTTTTTGGTTTTGGGGATGGTTGGGTTAAAGTTTTTCTTCTGCCCCCAAACCCTTTGGAAGAAAAGAAGGCTGGCTGCTAGACTGGCCGCTGTAGGGGCGTGCAGGCCCATAAAAACTGGGGGGATGAAAAAAGGGGTAAAAAATGGGCTCGGGTTTGTGCTGGGGGTTATTTCGGGCGACGGTGGAGGCTGAAGCGGAGGCTGATCCCTAAAATCATAAATCTGAAGCCCGGGGCATTTTGGGGAAACCCTTGGTGGGGGCGGAGGAGGAGGCGGAGACAAGGGTGGACAGTGGTTGGAGGCCCGGGTGGGTCGGGGCCTTTTTTTTGGCCAAGTGTTGCCTCCATTTAAAAATAAAGAAATTCGCTGCTTGGGGACTAAAACATGTTGGGGGTTTTTTTAACCACCAAAAGGTTTTCTTGCCTCTACTTTATGCGTTTTCGGCAAAGGCGGCCCTATGACATCGCTGGGTGAATTTAAAAGGCGCTCAAAGAAGGCCCAAAGGGTTTAGAGGTCCGGACCCTTTTTTTTACGGCGATAACGAGGACGGGGTTTTGGGGCTGACCGTTTCTGGCGGAATCCCTACACGGACCTTTTGCGAAACCCCCCTCCCCGCCCTTTTTGAGGCGGAACCCCTTTCTGACCTACCCCCCTCCCTCTTTCCCCTCGTCCCGTTTTGAAGCGCCCCGCAAGCAAAATTTTGCTGAAAAAAAACCACGTTGGATCCACAATGTCGTCATCATCAACACAACAAGGTGACTTTTGTCGTCCTGACATTCTTCATCCAGGGCTTTCGGGGCCACAAGCAAGAGGGGGCTGCAAGGCGTTGCCCCACCGCCCGGGATTTTTTTTCCGAGTGACCGGGTTCCTTCTCCTCCCCTGATGGCATCATTTAAATGGGCGCAGAGCAGAGAAAATCACCCTTTTGGGGCCTTCCTTGATCTTTTAACACCTTCTTTACCCCCCCAAACCCCCATTTTTTCATTTAAAAAGGCTTCATAAAAAAGGATTATCCACAGTGGACGGGACCTTTAGTTTACATTTGGGCGCTTTATGTTTTGGGCGGAAAGCTGGTTTAAAGCTGATGACACATTTGTGGCCGTGACTGGGGGGAAAAAAAAAGGAGGTAAAAACCCCGCTGGAAAGCAGGTTGCATTAAAACCCCTGAAAGAACCAAAATTGGCGACCCCTGTTCGTTACTAATTCCGGGCCCAAACCCCTCCCATGACAGGGCCCGACGGTCCCCGCAACTGAAAGATCCCCTGGGATGCTTTTTTGTTCCCCAGCACTGGAAGGAGCCCTTTTCTCGTACCTCTACCCCATGTCCTACCCCCCTCTTTGCCGGGTTTCCACCCCCATTTTCCCCTCCAATTTTTAGAAATATTTAAAAAATTTTAGAAGTATGGGAAAGTTTTGGGAAAATCCTTTTAAAAAAACGGCAAATCACAGCTAAATTTTCAAATCCCCCAAATCAAAACAAAATTGCTGGGTTCAAATTTAAACCTGCAAAGTAGATCTATCAACAAAGCTTGAAAATTTACCAAAAGTGAAAAAAAAACCCCCTGTCTGGGAAAAGTATACCGGGGAAATTTAAAAGGGATTTTTGGCACCTTTCAATTCACCTGTGGTGACTATAAAATTGCTTTTATTCCCAAATTTTTTTCAAAGTAGGAAACTAAACAACAAAGCTGGGCCCGCCCAAAGTGAAAAAACACGTATCTGAAATGTATTCGGATAATAAAAGGTAATTTTTTTGGGACCTATCAATTCACCCCGTTGGGGAACCCAAAACAATTGCTGGATTCAAATTTAAAATGCAAGGGGGCTCTATCAACAAATCTTGGGCTGGGCAAAAGTACAAAAAACACGTATCGTAATGTATTCGGAAAAATTTAAAAAGGGATTTCTGGGGACCCTATCAATTCACCTGTGGGGACTACAAAATTGCTGTAAATTTCCCCAAATTTAAATGCAAGGTTTCCTCAAGGGAAAAAAGCTGTAGGCGCCAAAATGAAAAAACACTATCTTAATTATTCCCAAAAATAAAAGGGATTTTTTTTCACCTATCAAAATTTAAACCGTGGAACTACAAAATTGCTGTAGTCCCCCCATTTAAATGCAAGGTGCCTCAAAAACAAAGCTGTAGTCCCCCAAAGTGGGAAAAAAAAAAACGTATCGTGTAATGTAAATTGGATAATAAAAAAGGGGATTTTTTTTTTGGGACCTATCAATTCACCCTTTGGGAACTACACATTGCTGGATTCAAATATAACGCAAGGTGGCTCTAGCAAAAAATTTTGGACTGGGGGGGAAAAATGCAAAAAAAACAAAAGTACTGTAAAGGGGTTTTGGATAATAAAAGGGGATTTTTTTGGGACCTATCAATTCACCTGTGGGGACAAAAAAATTTTTCTGTAATTTACATTTAAAAATGCAAAGGGGCCCCCAAAAGAAAAGCTGTAAATGGGCCAAAATGAAAAAAAAAAACGTATCTGAAATGTATTCGGAAAATAAAAAGGTTTTTTTTGGGCACCCCATCAAATTTTACCTGGGGGTAAAACAAAAATTTCTGGAATTTAAATTTTAATGCAAGGTGCCTCAAAAACAAACTGGATGGCAAAAGTGAAAAAAACCCCGTAAACTGTAAATTTGGGTGAAAAAAAAGGGGCAAAAAAAAGGGTTTTTTTTTTGGGCCCTAATTTTAAATTTACCTGTGGTTTACTACAAAATTCTGTTTTCACATTTAAGTGCAAGGTTCCTCCAAAGAACAAAACGTAGGCGCCAAAGTGAAAAAACACCCTATCCCGTAAAAGTATTCGGAAAAATAAAAGGATTTTTTTGGGCACCTACAAATTCACTTTTCTGTAAATTTTATTCACATTTTAAAAATTCAAGGGGCCTCAATGAACAAACCTTTTAAATGCGCCAAAAGGGGAAAAAACAAAGTATCAGTAATGTATTCGAAAAAATAAAAAAGGAATTTTTTTTTTGGGACCTTTTAATTCCCCCTGTGGTTTACTAGTAAAAAAAAATTTTCCCGAATTTTACATTTAAGGGCAAGGTGCCTCAATGAACAAAGCTGTAAATGGCCGCAAAAAGTGAAAAAAAAAACGCATCTTAATTTTTCGGATAATAAAAAGGGATTTTTTTTGGCCCCCTAAACACCTTTTGTGACTACAAAAATTTCTGGGATTTTCCCAAATTTTTAAATGCAAGGTTGGGTATAACAAAAAAAGCTGGAATGGGGAAAAAAATTTAAAAAGAACACCTATCTTTTAAAAAAGTATACGATAAAAAAAAGGGAAATTTTTGGGACCTAACCCAAAAAACCTGCAGTTACTAGTAAAAAATGTATAAAATTTTCCAAAAATTTTCAGTTCAGGCTGCCCCAAAATTCCCCCGGAAATATTTCAATAGAAAACTGAAATAATAAAGCTATTGCAGTCTTGGGGAAAATTTAAACCATAATTTCTTTATTTTGAGCCCCCTGGGTTTTGCCCGCGGGGGGCCCCCCCCCCGCTTCCCCCCGTGACTTTAACAGCGGTAGTTGGGTCCCTTTTTAAAAATTTTCTAAACCCCCAAAAACAAAAAACTTCCCAATCCCCTGATTTTAACTAAGTTTTTTAAAGGGTCCCCCAGCTAACAGTAAAGCTGGCCCCTGAGGGGAAAAAAATAGAATAATTTCGCTTTTAGCTGTTTTTAAAACAAAGGGAAACGCACTTTCCCCTGCTATGAGACCCCGAGAAAACAAAGATCAAGAACAGGAAGGGCTGTTCTATGTATAACGAGGTCAGTGATTTTTCCAGCCAAATCGCAACCATACACATCCCAGTCATGACGTCGCACACACATCTCACCCTGCTCTATTCTGTAAGCTGATTTGCTGGCCACCAAAATGACAGGAAGCGCCGAAAATGGCCGCGATCTTAATAGATTGATGCACAGATTTAACCAAAATTTTATCGCATGATCTAAAAATTTCGATCAACATAAAAACTGTGCCGATTTCAACTTTGGCGATAACAATCGCTCAACACTACTTCCTACCTGTGCATCAAGTTCTCTCAGTCTTCTTCAACATTTAGCATCCATCAACTGCAAAGTTTCTAAGTCTAAACTGCAATGGTGTTGTGACAAAGTTGTTTTTCTTGGACACTGTATATCTCAAGGCACAAAACACCTTACTGATGACCGTAAGAAAGCTGTCATGTCCATCCCTTCACCTACTACTCTCAAACAACTACAGGCATTTCTGGGCCTAATCACATACTGCCGACAATGGATACCCAACGCATCTAGCCTGATGCAAAATCTCTATGCCTCTTTCCAGGACATTTCTTCAAACCACAGACTCGCACCTGAGGCAGAGGCCTGCTTCCTGAGACTCAAAGAACTTATTCTCGAAGCTCCTGCTCTGGGTATCCCGGACTACTCACAACCATTCCACCTCTTTCTCTCCGAACATCATGGCCATGCTTCTGGTGTTTTGGCTCAAAAACATGGAGATCGTATGAGACCTCTAGGATACTACTCATGCAAGATAGATCCTGTTGCACAGACTGCTCCTACTTGCCTCAGAGCTGTTGTCGCTGCACAACTCCTTCTTGACAAGATTCAAGACATCATTTTGGGAAATCCTGTGACTATCTTGGCACCTCATGACCTTCAAGGGATCTTGAAACAATCCCAACAACCTCACATCTCAAAGCAACGTAACCTTCGACTTCAGTGCTCACTACTGATGCCTGAAAATGTAACCTTGAAGAGATGCACTACCCTCAACCCAGCCACCCTGCTTCCTCTCTCAAGGGGGGAAGATGGAGACCCGAAAATCACACAAGAAGAAGATGAAGACACTTCCGATGATCATGACTGCCTTGAACAGATGGAGGCTGAAACTTCCCACCTTCCTACTGTCTCTGTTTCCAAGCTGGAGAACCCTGATTATGTCTTCTTCACAGATGGATCCAGATATGCAGATGAACAAGGACGATTCCATACAGGATTTGCTGTGGTTACCTTGCATGAAACCGTAAAGGCTTCATTTTTACCTTCGAGTATGTCGGCCCAGGAAGCTGAACTCTGGGCTGTAACAGAAGCTTGCAAGCTCGCTGAAGGAAAGACTGTGAACATATACACAGACTCAGCCTACGTTTTATTTTTGTGGGCCCATGACTTCGGCCCTGATTGGGCCTGGCGAGGTTTCCAGACAGCTAGTGGAACGCCAACAAGAACCAAGAGACTGTTCAACCTTGATGTATGCTCTCCACTGCCGGCCCAAGTGGCTGTCTTGAAACCAAAGCTCATGGAAAAATGGAGACAGAGGAGGCCAGGGGAAATTGCAACGCTGATCAGGCTGCAAAGGCCACAGCCTTCCTCCCAGTAATTCGAGAGAAAGAAGGAGTGGCTGTATACGTACTCACAAGAACAGAGAAAAAGAAGCTAGAAGAAAAGAAGAAGATAAAAGAAAGAGAAGAAGAGGAAGCTAAGAAGAATAAAAAGGAAAGGAAAAAAGAAGAGAATGAAGAACAGAATCAAGGGAGAAATATACTGAACCCAGGTGTTGACCTGCTGAGACAATTTCAAACCCAAATAAGTCCAAAGGAAAGGAGGAGTTGGAAGGAAGAGGGAGCTGAGATGCAGGAGGATGGATTCTGGAGATAAGAAGATAAACTTTGTCTACTAAGGGCATTATATCCAGCCGTAATCCAATGGGCTCATGGCATCACACACAGAGGAACAAACCAAATGATTTCCGCCATTAACAAGATATATCTGGCACCGGGAATTTCGACCACAGCAAGAAATTTTTTCCAGGAGTTGTGAAATATGAAATTTGCTTGTAACCCAGGAGGACTGGTACAAACGCCACAGAAGCATCTGGCCAAAACATTGTACCCCTTCCAACGGATCCAGATTGACGACATCGAGTTGCCCAAGAGTGGAAAATACAAATATGTCCTGTGGTGGTGGATATGTTCTCCGGGGTGGCCTGAGGCCTACCCAGTCCCTAAAAATGACGGCAAAAACTACTGTAAAAAAGCTGCTGACTGAATTAGTGTGCAAATCGGAAATCCCAGAAGTTATAAAAGTCTGATCAAGGACCTGGATTCACAGCAGAAGTAACCAGAAACATTTGGAAACTAGTAGGAGTGACCTTGGATTGCACACTCCATACCATCCCCAAGCTCGGGAAAGATAGAGAGGATGAATGCCACACTCAAAAACAAAATTCTTAAAGCCAGTAAGGAAACATCACTTCCATGGCCAGAGATCCTACCCATCGCCCTGTACTCTGTCTGAAACACCCCTAGACAGACCAATGGTCTCACACCTTATGAGATATTATTCTTAGGCCCGCCTAGGTTAGGACAATACTATCCACAACAGTTGAATGCAGGGAATGATAACCTTGTAAAATATGTTATAAGTCTGTGTAATTAATTAAAACTAACCCATGCCGCAGTGTTTTCCTCTATTCCAGATCCTGACTCAGATCAGAGCACCACAAACTTCAAACCGGTGATTTGTGGGTAATAGAAACATGTCAGAGATTCTCTGGAACCTAGATTTGAAGGACCATACCAAGTTCTTCTGGTATCCCCAACCTCAGTGAAACTAGAAGGAAGACCTACATGGGTGCATGCCTCACACTGCAAGAAAGCAGCTGGAGTCGAGAAATCATCATGAATCACTCCTTTATCCTTTATTACATTTGTGTTGGTTGGGTGTGTGTGAAAATACAAGGGTAACGACCCAGGGGATTGGCTGGTGAACTCAAAGCTAGGGATCAGAATAAACCAAGACTCGAACCAATAATACCACGAATAAGGATAAACCAAGGTGTAGATTGGATAAGTAGTATCCATTATAACCAACAGAGATTTGTAAACCACAACCGAGATATCCTGTGAAACATAATTGAGCAAATATCAATCAAGGCCTACCAAATAGCCTAGCATTGGAAAATATCTTAAAAGACACTCACAAGGGGGGATTGTGAGAGAATAAAGTGTGAAGGTTTCTTTAGGAGTGTCTGTTCTTGGCTTCCAGACCCTAGAATTTCTATCAGTCTTTATCCCTTATTTTTCCAGTAGAACCAACATGTTCACCAAATTTTCCAGGTTTCCCTAATATGGATTGCCAGCAATCCACAAAACTGTCACTGCTAGGGACTGCTCTAAGGTAGCACCTGGCGGTCATGTGGTCAACCCCCGTCATCCTCACCATCAGAGGCAATGTAGAAGAGACCGGCGATCGCTTAGTTACGACCCCTTGGAGCAAGCCTAGCAGTGATGCAGTGGGTTTATTACCTGCTCCACCTGTCCATGTAGCCACATAAACACAGTGAGACATATCCATCCTAGCTTAAGTTTGAAAGGGTAAGAGGAACAGAGTTTTAATGTTTAGGGGGGACTGTCAGTGTGGGGGAAATTGATTCAAAACATTAGAACTCTGTTTGTACTTTTCATATCCATTGTTACCTTTTAAGAAACTGTCTATATACATTGCATGAATTATTTCTATACCTATTTTCCCTTGGGCAGTTAAATCAAGATATTATAGGGTTGAAAAGCATGCTTCGCAAGAGGAAAATTACCTCCAGGGTATACCTGTCTTGGATGATACTGAAGACATTTAAAATGGATTCACTATAGACTAACAAGAAGATAGCTTAAGCGAAACAGACTAATGACACAGAAATCATTTGGACATTTTGTTGCGACACCCAGCATCCGGGACAGTAAACGGACTTGGACAGTTTGAAACTGCCTGGATGGTTTAAAACTGCCACGACGATTTAACATTATGCAAGCATGCAGAAAAAATATATTACCATATAAAGAACTATGTGACTTCTTATTAACTCATCCCATGAAATGTTAATTAACCAATGATCAGCTATGCATGTTATGACCAATGCTTATGTATCAAGTGATATAAAATGACCTGTATTTCCCTGTATTAAACAGAGTTTTATTATCCATCACCCAGACTGGATAACTATTACTTGGGGCCCCGCTGCGTGCAGCAACATATACATATATTAATTTAAGGAGGTAGCAACTTGGCTGGATTGATTACACACTTCACCCTCCGGCAGGCACGATCAGCCTCTATAATATCTATGCCCCCAACAAAAGAGACAGAACATTTTTTGTGGGTTTGGAACAACTCATCCACAAACATACCAACAACACCATCCTACTGGGGGGGGGACTTTAATAGTGTAATGTGTAACCTGGAGGACAGAAAAAGGGGGGACCATCTTCCGAAGCAGGGAGACTCAAGGATCCCATTACTGAGGGAACTCAGCAGCAATACACAGCTAGCTGATGTTTGGAGGTTAAGCAACCCAGCAGAAAGGCAATTCACACATTTTTCTCACGCGAGACAATCTTGGTCTCGTATTGATTATTTTTTGTCTTCTCAGAACCTCACAAGGCAAGTAGAGGGAGTAGGAATTGGGGATCTGATTATTTCGGATCATGCGCCAATCAGCATCAGTATTCGAGAATCACATGAACGGAGGTCGGACATATTGTGGAGGTTTCCTCCCTCCTTAGCAGGGGACAAGCAGTTCAGGGACATCCTTAGGGGCTGGTGGTGGGAGTTCGAGAAAGACAATAAAGATCAGGCAGGACAGGCTTTTTTGTTCTGGGACGCAGCTAAGGCAGTATTAAGAGGCCGTATCATGGCCTATATGGCATCAAAGAAAAAAAAGATTGCGAAAGCGCTGGCGGAATCAACCTCTGCCCTAAGAGCAGCATATACACAATTCCAATATACACAATTCCTGCAAAATGCCTCCCAGGACAACAAAGAGAGATGGGTACAGGCGAAAGCGGCTTATGAGTTGCAACAAGGAAGGATGGATATTTTTAGTGACCACCACCAAATTATCCCTATATAAACATGGAAATAAAGCCAGGAAATTGCTGGCCAATCTTTTACAGGGGAGAAGAACCCAATATCTTGAACATGACAAATAACGTAGGGGAATCAACCAGGGACCCCAGAGAGGTTAAATCAATTCTGAGGGAATATTATGAGAAATTATACGCTCAAGCCCCCTATGATTTGGACAAGGGATGGGATTTCTTGAAGGGAATCAACTTACCTGATATCTCAATTGAAGACCGGGAATTTCTGAACAGGGAAATTTCAGAAGAGGAAATTTCAGGGGTAATCAAGAAACTTCCGCTAGGGAAAGCGCCGGGACCTGATGGGTTTACTAGCGATTTTTACAAAATCCTGAGGGAAGAATTAACACCCACCTTGAAGGGAGTTTTCAAGGAGATTATTGCCTCAGAGGAAATGATCCCCTCGGGCGACGTCGCATACATAAAGGTCCTACACAAGCCCGGTAAAGACGCTGCTTTGCCAGCGTCGTATAGACCAATTTCCCTGATAAATCAGGACGTAAAAATCTTCTCTAAAATTATGGAGAACAGATTTGCGGAAATTCTACCCAAGCTTATCAAATGGGCTTTTTAAAAGGGAGGTCAGGAATTAAAAATATCAGAATGGTACTGACGGCACAGATCGCGTTAGATAAAGCGGAGGACAAATCAAAAAGGCCAGCACTATTGGCGCTAGACGCCAAAAAAGCCTTCGATAACATACATTGGGGATGGCTCAACTTGGTATTGGACCAAATGGGAATCACTGGCTTGTTTAGGACTTATGTACGGGCAATGTATCGCAACCCACAGGCAAAAATTAACACTCCAGGCTTCATTTCAAAACCCTTCAAATTGCAGAAAGGGACAAGGCAGGGATGTCCCCTTTCCCCTTTGCTATTCAATATAGCATTGGAACCCCTGGCACTATATCTCAAGGAGAAAAATATCTTCAAAGGGATAACAATAGGGAGGGTGGAAGCAAAGCTAGTATGCTTTGCAGACGATATGTTACTGTTCATGGAAGACCCCATTGGCCAAACTAGCAAAGTGTTGGAGGAATTAGATGCTTTCGGATCCTTCTCAGGTTACAAGGTTAATAAGGAAAAATGCCAACTCTTGGGGATAGGGGGCGTTAGAGGATTAAATAGCAAGGACTTAGGGGTAGAAATAGCCAAATCACAGATAACTTATCTTGGCATCAAGATAGGGGCAAGATCATCGGCTCTTTGTCAGCTAAACTTCACACCGGTCATAAACAAGATAAAGGACGAACTGCTTAGGTGGAACAACTTGCCATTATCTTGCTGGGGCAGGATTCAAGTAATAAAAATGATCAGCTTTGCCAGACTGTTATATCCACTCCAGAATGTGCCGCTACTCCTGAAACATAAAGACCTTCAGGGGCTGAGGGGGGCATTCCTGAAATTTATATGGAATAAGAGAAAGGCAAGAATAGCAATATATAAACTGATGCTAAGAAAAAGGGAGGGGCTCAGCTACCCAACATCCGATTGTACAATGTGGCGGCATGTCCTGGACTGGTACCATGACACAAGCATATTCTCAAACACTCTGGCAGAAGCTCAGCTAGCGCGTCCATGGGATTTAAAGGCATTGATAGTTACTCCATTCAAATCTCAGCCAAAGATCACAAAAGATAATGTGCTCTTTAGAGACACATTGGCTACACGGCGCCTAGTGCGCAAGCTATTTGGAAGGCCTATGCATGTAACCAAATGGATGCCGTTATGGTCACTTCCAGAATTCACCCAGGGTAGGGAGAACAAATTATTTGGGGTTTGGAGGCAGAGAGGGATCTCGGTATTGGAACAGGTACTGGAAGGGCGTGGAAATCAATTTATGAGCTGTGATAGAGTTCAGCAGCACTATGGATTGGGGGCGGAACAGGTGTTTCAATACTTACAACTCAGACACTTTGTCATGGCTAAACTAGCCAATATGGAGGGGTTGGAGGATCCTGAGGAATTCTCCACATTGATGAGAAAGAGTGATGGATATGCCACCTTATCTAAGCTGTACCACCATATCTCGGCATGGACTTCGAGGGGGACGGTGATGTCAGTTTTTACCAAATGGGAAACAGAACTAAACGATGTAGACATTACTGACAAAATTCTCAAAGGCCTTGAGATGGTGAGAAAGGCAACAGTCAGTGAAGTGTGGAGAGAAACCCAATTCAAAATAGCTCATAGAGCAATTTATGCTTTCAATATCCCATTTGATAAGAACAGTCAGGGGGTTTGCTATCTTAAAGCATGTCCCAAATGCAAACTTCAGAATGCAGGCCTGCTCCATTGCCTATGGGACTGCACGGGTGTACAGAAATTATGGGAAGAAGTAGTTGCATTCATAGAGGAGGTGTGGGAAGTCAGAGTGCCTTTAGTTCCACAGAGTTGTATATTCCAGTATTTAATGAAACTGAATGCGAGGGATGGAAAGGAACGCAGACTGATTAAGGAAAAGGGTATACACCTGATCTTGTTAGCAACCAAACGCATTATATTGCGACATTGGCTGAGGGAGGCTCCTCCGGAGTTCAATGAGGTCAAATTGGCCCTGAGAAAGCTGTTGTTTCTGGAGAAGCTAGACTCCGAAAGAAATAAGGAACAGATGACAGGAGGCTTCCTCAGAAAATGGAAAAATTTTATTGAAGCAACTTGTAATGAACGGGAAATTATGGAAATAATTGCACCCTTCAAATTCTCTTCTTATTATTTGACGGAACAGTTGGGTTGGAATTTAGGCAAGCTAGATGTCACAGGTTTGGGAGATCGAGTGGTGAGGGGCTGCACGACAAGTTAGTTTTGTTTTGATTTAGATTAAATATAATGTACCCGGTTTGGGACTTTATTTACAGAAAAATGAAAATGTATTGGAGGTCACAGAACAACACATTGCATATAAATAATACTTTCTTGTAATAATAATGTTATAGAGACATATTAATGTTTATTTTGTCTAAAAGTACAAGTAAGCCATACTATGTTTGCTGTTATTCAAGATGTGTGATTTCTGTGCTCTTCCAAATAAAACATTGTTATAAAAAAAAAGAAAAATAATAATAATAATAAAATAATACAAATAAAATAATAAGGTAAAATAAAATGCGAGACTAGAATAATTAAACAAACTTTGGTGTACCTTGTGTATTTGTGTGATTCCCCCCACCCCCAGGACCAGTCTGTATTGGTGGCCTTAGTTTAAGAATCCCCAATGTCCCTCCAATGTCTTCCTTGTAATAACATGCAGTAAAATGAAAAGATTTCATAAAATCTCTTATTTTGTTATTTGAAAAGTGAGGCTCGATAAAGATTCTACATCTCCTAAAAAAAAACTTAGGTTTGATAATCATTGCACCTTTCTGGGAAATACAACTTAATATCGATTACCTCAATTCTGTCTTTTTTTTAGAGATGTCCCACATATGGCCCTAGTACATAATTTGGCTCAACAACAAGTCTCAGAATAGGAAGAGCACCTACTCGACTTTTCGGTCTCATTTTCATTACAATTTTCAATAGAGGTCATTGCGGACACCCTAAGGTGCTAAACTCCCCTAAAAAGATCCCATATTGGAAACTACACCCCTTAAGGAATATATCCAGAGCTGTAGTTAGCATATCGACCCCACAGATCTTTCACAAATTGTTTTAGTGTTAGGCTGTAAAAATTTGTAAAAAAAATTCCAACAATCTGCAATTTTAGCTGAAAACATTTCAATTTTACAAGGAATCTTAGAAAAAAAGCACCCCAAAATTTGCTATGCAATTTCTTCCATGTTCGGCAATACCCTATATGTGGGTACAAACTGCTGTTTGTGCGCACAACAGAGTGGGAGGGAGCACTATTTGGCTTTTGTAACACAGATCTTGGTGAGTGCCATGTCGCATTAGCAAACCCCCAAAAGTACCAGAACAGGTGAAACCTTCCAGAAGTTGCCCCATTTTTGATTCAACACCCATCATGGATCTCATCTAAGGGTGTATTTGCATTTTGTTGGCTTCCCACAAATGCGCAAAGCATATAAGAGAAGACTAGTGGGTAATCTTATTTACTGGGGTTCTTTTTTAGGGGCTATAATAGGGCACTTTTACTAAGTAGGGCTCCTCTATTATTGTGTGGAGGAAAAGTAGCATTATTTTTACTGAGGGCGTTAAAAGGGCATTATCACTGTGTAGAGGAACACAATTACTGTATTGATTGGGGTTGTGGATCGTGTGGGGTTACGTGTGGTGCTCATAGTGTAGGCTGAGATTCGAGTGTGAGCTGTTGTTGTGTAGTGTATCCACGGTCATCCCCAAGTCGCGCAGAAGGAGGTGGGTCCTGAGTGTTTGTCTGAGATGGATTGTGCCCAGGGACATAACTACCGGGGTAGCAGATGTAGCAACTGCCATGGGGCCCGGTCGCTTAGGGGGCCCGCACACCCAGGCAGCTGCTACCACGTCTGCTCCCCCGGTAATGCCGCTCCTGTGCGCGCCGGCAGTGAACATACCAGTACACTGTGGTGGGTGCGGAGCTGAGGGACCCGGTGCATGCTACCTCTGAACGCCCGAGCCCTCCGGTCCGAGTGTTCAGAGGCAGCGCTGCCCGGTGGTAGCAGAGCTCCGCTCTGCCACTTCCCCTGCCGGCTCTCTGTGATCACGTGGGTGGCGCGGTGACGTCACATCACCACGCCGCCCGCGCTGAGAACAGAGGCTGCAGCGCTGCGCATCGAGGGAGCATGGACGTAGGTAAGTGATTTATTATTTTACCTGCCCTGTCTGCCCATATAACCTCCCCTTAGTCTGCCTATATTTTATCCCCCCCAAGCCTGCCTATATAAAACCTCCTAAGCCTGCCTATATAAAGCCCCCCGAAGCCTGCCTATATAAACCCCCCCAAGCCTGCCTATATAAAGCTCCCGAAGCCTGCCTATATAAAGCACCCCGAAGCCTGCCTATATAAAGCCCCCTAAGCCTGCCTATATAAAGCCCCCTAAGCCTGCCTATATAAAGCCCCCTAAACCTGCCTATGTAAAGCCACTAGTAGTATAATGTTGTACTGTGTTAGCCATAGAAAGTAGTAGAAAACTATATAAAGCCACCTAAGCCTGCCTATATAACTCCCCCCCCCCCCGAAGCCTGCCTATATAAAGCCCCCTAAGCCTGACTATATAAAGTCCCCCTAAGCCTGCCTATATAAAGCCCCCTAAGCCTGACTATATAAACCCCCCCAAGCCTGCCTATATAAAGCCCCTCTAAGCCTGCCTATATAAACCCCCCTAAGCCTGCCTCTATAAAGCCCCTCTAAGCCTGCCTATATAAACCGCCCTAAGCCTGCCTATATAGCCCCCCTAAGCTTGCCTATATAACCCCCCTAAGCCTGCCTATATAGCCCCCCCAACCCTGTCTATATAACCCCTCTCCTAAGCCTGCCTCTATAAAGCCCCTCTAAGCCTGCCTATATAAACCGCCCTAAGCCTGCCTATATAGCCCCCCTAAGCTTGCCTATATAACCCCCCTGGAGCCTGCCTATATAAAGCCCCTCGGAGCCTGCCTATATAAACCCCCCCAAGCCTGTCTATATAAAGCTCCCGAAGTCTGCCTATATAAAGCTCCCTAAGCCTGCCTATATAACCCCCCCGAAGCCTGCCTATATAAAGCCCCCGAAGCCTGCCTATATAAAGCCCCCAAAGCCTGCCTATATAAACCCCCCTAAACCTGCCTATATAACCCCCCAAAGCCTGCCTATATAAAGCCCCCGAAGCCTGTCTATATAAAGACCCCTAGCCTGCCTATATAAAGCCCCTCTAAACCTGCCTATATAAACCCCCCCTAAGCCTGCCTATATATAGCCCCCCAAGCCTGCCTATATAACCCCCCCGAAGCCTGCCTATATAAAGCCCCCAAAGCCTGCCTATATAGAGCCCCCAAAGCCTGCCTATATAAACCCCCCCGAAGCCTGTCTATATAAAGCCCCCTAAGCCTGCCTATATAAAGCCCCTCTAAACCTGCCTATATAAACCCCCCTAAGCCTGCCTATATAAAGCACCTCTAAAACTGCCTATATAAACCCCCCTAAGCCTGCCTATACAGACCCCTAAACCTGCCTATATAACCCCCCAAAGCCTGCCTATATAAAGCCCCCGAAGCCTGTCTATATAAAGCCCCCAAAGCCTGCCTATATAGAGCCCCTGAAGCCTGCCTATATAACTGCCCCGAAGCCTGCCTATATAAAACCCCCCCGAAGCCTGCCTATATAAAGCCCCTCTAAGCCTGCCTATATAACCCCCCAAAGCCTGCCTATATAGAGCCCCCAAAGCCTGCCTATATAGAGCCCCCAAAGCCTGCCTATATAACTCCCCCTAAGCCTGCCTATATAAACCCCCTCGAAGCCTGTCTATATAAAGCCCCCTAAGCCTGCCTATATAAAGCCCCTCTAAGCCTGCCTATATAAACCCCCCTAAGCCTGCCTATATAAAGCCCCTCTAAACCTGCCTATATAAACCCCCCTAAGCCTGCCTATACAGACCCCTAAACCTGCCTATATAACCCCTCCTAAGCCTGCCTATATAGCCCCCCTAAGTCTGCCTATATAAAGCCCCTCTAAACCTGCCTATATAAACCCCCCTAAGCCTGCCTATATAACCCCCCGAAGCCTGCCTATATAGCCCCCCGAAGCCTGCCTATATAAAGCCTCCTAAGCCTGCCTATATAGCCCATCCTAAGCCTGCCTATATAGCTCCTATTGCCCCCTAACGCTTGACTCTCTAGATATCCCCCCTGAAGCCTGCCTATCTACTTAGATGGACCCTATAGCCAACCTAACCCCTGTCGACCTGTATGACTCCCTATATCTACCTAAACCCTGCCTGCCTAAATGGACCCCATATAGACGGGGAGGGGGGGGGGGAGTGCTGGAAAAGTCAGGATTCTAAGATATTTGTGTCTAAATCTCCAGTGAGAAGTGGTCGGGAGATGTCATGATGGTGGTCTGTTCCAGATGCAGAACAAAAGGTGAATTCAACAACTCGTCAGAAAACGTCACCTGTGAGTCACAAGATGTAACTACACTTTAATCACTTGTGTCTGCAGAGTTTGTGTACACTGCTGTCTACCACTATATGGTCACTGTATGGTGGTTATATATAGTCTGCAGAGCCTGTGTACACTAGTATATACCACTATATGGTATGGCGGTACTATTGGTCTTTGTGTACTGATCAGTAATAGTGTAGGGGTATTATTCAGTCACCTTGTGGTCATGTTCTGGCGGTATAATCAGGTTTCTATTGTGGGGATCCAACTCAGAGGTAGTAGAAATAAAACGTCCTCAACCTACGTGGAACACTTTTGACTTTTATTTAGCCACAGTTCATACAGGCAAAACAAGACGACACGGCTTAACTTCAGCCTTGAAACATAACAAACACAAGTTGTGTGTATAACTCACAGTTCGTAAGTACTCCTGGGTTCAGTCCTCACCCAGTTCAGGGGAATTGGGCACATGGTAGATTGCAGGCTGGAGCACAACCTTTCCACCTTCCTCTCAGTCAGACCAAACAAACTGACTGAGAACCACACCCCCCTGATTCCCCAGACTTTCCTGCCTTAAGTAGCCCTGGCCAAAACCTGGGCTGGATACCTGGGAGCAGTCCACCCCCCCTGCTCTTTGGACTGCTCCAATAAAAGCCTGGCCCGAGTCGACCGCTATTCAGCAGTCATGCTACTAGAACCAAACAAATTGTCAGTACCCTATCAATACTGACCACGGCTAGCAGGCTTCACTTCACCAAGGCTAAAAACCTTGGTGACACGTATTGGCCCTCCAAGATGGCTCCGAGTGCCTTCTAAGCCCCGGTTTACACGGCTTATTCAAGCCGGAATTGCGAGCCAGATTGCGCTCGCAATTCCGGCTTGAATAAGGGGCGGGTGCGGGGCGGGGGCGCTGCCCGCCAGCCCAATAGACTTGCATTATCCACGGCGCGTATTGCGCCTGGATAATGTGCATGTCACTTTCTCCCCGCCCGGCGGATTCGCAGAGCGAGGAGGAGCGACGGAATCCACTGTTCTCTATGAGAACAGTGGATTACCGTAATTACTGCGACGGATTGGCGCCGTACTGCAGTGCAAATCTGGCGCTCAGTACGCCGCCAATCCGCGGCGAAATAAGCCGTGTGAACGGCCCCTTACACTATGTAATAGCGTTATTGGTAATGTTGGTCTTGGTATAGTGGAATTTGTTTGGTAGCAGTATGATGGTGAGAAGTATGGTGAGGTATTTGCCCGTGTATTATCTACATTATCTAACAGCATGTCCAGGTAAATGTCCATGGTCAGGGAGGGGTGGTAGGGGGCCCCATCCAAAAGTTTGCTTTGGGCCAGGCTTCTCTAGTTACGCCCCTGATTGTGCCGTAGAGACCCTTCTGCATGTGGTTTACCATTTCCCCTGGCACATAATTGAGGTTGGCAGTGGGATATAATTCTCTGCCCTCCTCATTGCATGTCCTTTGTACCTCCATTTTCTGGCAATTAGGATGATTCTTCATGGCGATTTGGTTTGGGTGGAAGAAGAAAAAGGAAAGCAAAAGATTCCCACCAGACCTCACATGTGAGTTACTAGATTTAACTGTACCATAATAACTTATACACTCTACAGCATGTCCACATACAGAAGAAATTATGTCTACTACCATATGGTAGTAATATTTGTCTATGATGTTTATTTTATTCAGTGAAAGTATGGTGGTATTAGGGTTTATCCACACGGTCAGGTTTTCAGACGGTTTTCAGATTTGACAACCATCTGAAAACAGACTGTCAACCATCCACATAGACTTTAATAGAAGATTTGTTCAGTAGTCTCCATTGAACGTATTTTCAGCTGAACGATTTTTTACACTGCTGCCGTTCCAAAAAACTTAGAACATACTCAATTTTTTCGGGGAAAGATGTGCATTTCAATGGTTGAAGTGGATGGCGGAATTCGCAAACCATGGAGAGAACAAACCCCCAAAACTATGCAAAAGACGACAAAATATCAGCCATATTCTTAAGACCAAATCCGAACAGTATTTTGTCTATACCGTGTGGATGTACCCTTAAAGGGGGTAGCCTCACTACAAGAATTACTTTTTATGTTAAAGATCTTACAAAAACAAGTCACTTTGCAATGTGTCCATTAACAGTGTCCTACCTACTCTGAGATATCCTCTCTTGTATGGGTTGCATCAGCTCTTCAGGTCGCTATAGCTACAAACCTGTTCAATCTTCTTGTCTTTCCGCCATCTACTAACCACCCCCCCCCCCCCCTGCTATTTCTGTTTCTGTATGTGGTACCACCATTTCTCCTAGGCAGCAGGCCCACTGTCTAGGGGTTTTATTGGATTCTGATCTGACCTTCACCCCATATATCCAATCCCTTCCCCGCTCCTGTCACCTGCACCTCAAGAATATCTCCAAAATCCGTCCATTTCTCACTGTGGAAACGACTCAAACTCTCATGACTGCTCTTATTCTTTCTCGTCTTGACTACTGCAACTCCTTGCTTATCGGTCTCCCTCTCTGCAAACTCTCCCCTCTCCAATCTGTCCAGAATGCAGCAGCCAGGCTTGTCTTTCTCTCCAGTCGCTATACTGATGCCTCTACCCTGTGTCAGTCACTGCACTGGTTGCCCATCCAGTACAGGATACAGTATAAACTCAGCACTCTCATCCATAAAGCTCTCCACAGCGCTGCTCCTCCCTACATCTCCTCCCTAGTCTCTGTCTACCGCCCCACCCGTGCTCTCCGCTCTGCTGATGATATCAGACTACATTCCTCAATCATCCGAACCTCCCATGCCCGCCTACAAGATTTCACACGTGCGGCACCAATTCTCTGGAATATGCTACCGCGGGCGATCAGGCACATTCACAACCCTCACAGTTTTAAGAGGGCCCTGAAAATACATCTTCTCAGTCTGGCCCACCAAGATCCCTAACTGCTATCACACACATCTGTCACTCCCTGCACTTGGGCACTCACAGGCACTTATCTGTATATAGATGTACAGTCTGGGTGGCAGGTTCATCCATTTTTCATGTAAACCACCCCTATTTATGAAACATGGCCGGACCATTGTAAACTTGGCACTTCTTACCGTATGTTTCACCCATACACCCGAATAGATTGTAAGCTCTCACGAGCAGGGCCCTCACACCTTGTGTCTCATTTGTAAGTACTTTTAATGTGTAATGACTGTATGTTTACCCTTGAATTTGTAAAGTGCTGCGGAATATGTTGGCGCTATAGAAATAAAGATTATTATTATTATTATTATTAATCTCTCATGATAGGCTGCCAGCACTGGTTGCTATAGCTACAGACCTGGCTTCTACTGCAGCCTAGTACACGCCCCTGAATTCAAAATGAAACGAAGAAAACAGAACTGAGGTAAGATAATTCAATTTAGTGAGACAACCCCTTTAAGACACTATGTAGAGGTAATATGTAATCATTAAGTGATGGTATTATTTGTCCTTTGCATAGCGGTATTACATGGTATCTCTGACTATATTATTTAGAATTATACCATTGCGTATCCTAAAAAATGATGCTGCATCACTATTAAACTGCACAGTATATATATTTGACTGTTAACATACACTCACATAAATACAGACAAAGATCAGTTTTCCAAACTTGTTTGGAACATTGTATGTGTCCTGAGTCACAGACTATAGTCTGTTATTGTTCTTTACTAATTGCCATGCACTTCTATGTCTCCACTTCTTGCATGAGTGATTCTTTAGGAAAAAATGTTCACAAGGCAGCAGCAGCAGAAAACTGGGCTGTGAACATGACGTATAAAGTATAATCTACTGTGTTTACTTTGTAAGTGAAACTCTAACAATGTGTTAATATGCTGAGTAATCTAAATTATACATATTGATGACTGAAAATAATTATTTAAGGTAGTAACGAATATATGACAAGATGTAATCATGTCTAACAGAGGCGTAACTTTTTATGCTCGATTCATATTATGTACCAAGCCCTTTCACCCCCAAAATTTCATGTAAAATACTCACTGGGCAAGCTGGAAGGGATTGGAGAATAGTGAAGGAAAATGAGGCAGTTAGCTGGGTGACATTTAGAAGGCAGGAGAGGGGGGAAGAGTGTCAATGAGGCTTAACCTGATCCTGCACACCACAACAAGTTTGCCGGGTTGATACATGGGAGATGTTAGTTTAATAGTAGCGCTCAAGCAGTAAGACACTCTCTGACAACTACTGGAATGTCTGCTTCAGTAAAGAGGGAAATAGGAATGTATGTCAGGCTAGAAAAGTTAGCTCAGTGAGAGATTCAAAGGTTAGGTAGTGACAGATTCAATTATTAGGTGAACAGACAGGGTAATCTGTCTCAAAGACTGGGAACAACCATTCTGGAGTTCAAGTCTGTTATACTGTATCTGCACCTGGTTGATAGATAACTGGGAGCAGTGTCAGACTGACCTACCAATAGGACCAGGTCCAACACATATAGGGTTCACACGGCGTATTGCGGTGCGTACTGTATGCGCCGCAATATGCCGGGTGTTTCAAAAGTACGCGCTGGCCAGCGTGTACTTCTAAAGCGCAGGGTGTCCAGCCATTCCATTATCAACGGTGCGTAAGCACTGTGAAGAAGTGACATGTCACTTCTCTCTCCCGGCGTACAACACGCAAGCATTGTACGCCGGGGGAGACAGACGTAATTCATAGCTCTCTATTGTATACATTAACTGTGGGGCACATTTCGGGCATATTGAAGCGCACATATGTGGTGAAATGCGCCCCGCAAATATGCCATGTGAACATACCCTTAATCTCGTGGGGCCCGCCTGGGTCTTCTCTCCCGAGCGTTCACAGGCATGTAGGCGTGGGCCCCTAGCGGAGCCACCCCCCACACTAATTCCTCTCAGGAAGGTATATAGCCATAGTGGCACTCTCAGGCAGGTATATAGAGATAGGGGCACTCAGACAGGTATATAGAGATAGGGGCACTCAGGCAGGTATATAGAGATAGGGGCACTCAGGCAGGTATACAGGGGCACTCAGGCAGGTATATAGGGGCACTCAGGCAGGTATATAGGGATATGGGCCCTCAGGCAGGTATATAGCGATAGGGGCACTCAGGCAGGTATATGGGGGCACTAAGGTAGGTAAAAATAATAATATTAATACTCACCTTACCTGCTTCCTAGCCACACGCTCCTCTTCAGGCCACGCCTCCAGCGCTGGGCCGCTCCTCCGTCAGCTCCTCAGACTCACAGCCTATGACGGACTGTGCGTCTGAGGAGAGGCAGCGTAGCGATGACCTCACTTCATCGCGGCGCTGCCCAGCTTAGCAGCACGGGGCCGCGGCGGGTCCTCAGCGCTATGAGGACCCGGCGGCCCCGCTGTGTCGGACCCGTGGCCTACCGGAGCCAGTCCGATACAGCTCGCTCTCTGCTCCGCAGAAGCCCGGCTGTATGCGCGATCGCCTGCCTCTGCCTACCCATCGTCCCGGCCATGTCATGAGGGGCAACATACCTACCTACCTGGGGCCTATCTACTGCCTACCTACAGCCAATGTATCTATCTACTTAGGGGCCTATCTACTGCCTGCCTACCTGTGGCCTAACTACTGCCTACCTATCTGGGGTCTATCTGCTGCCTACCTCCCTAGGGCCTATCTACTACCTACCTACCTGTGGCCATGCCCATTAACCTATCTCTTGTGGTCCTGTATGACTACCTACTTACTTACCTGGGGTCTTACCTGCTTACGTACTCATCTACTGGGGTCTTGACAACCTTCCTGGAGAATTTTCTATGCATGTACCTGTGGCCTTGCCTAGCTGGGGCTTTACCTACTTTTGAATCCATCGATTGATCCATCCATCCATCCATCCATTACCACATAATTGGTGGTCTATCTACCTGAGTGGATACTGATTGGAGATACTAGATACTGAGTGGAGAGCGGGGCTGCCTATCTAATAGCTTGGGTCTGGATAAGTATTTTAGGGTACAATCTAAAAAGGGGTCTACCTATCTGTAGGGTCATATTCAGTATTCATGCTGCCCTAGGCTTTATAGATAGATGTCAGCCAAATGCTGATTAGTGCTTTTGTATTTTACAGGTTTCCCCTCTACACTATGTCTGACTAGTGTTGAATCCATTTCTTTAATAAAATGGTCAATGAGGAATGTTGTCATGGAGTGTTTATTTAAATAGTTTTTATGTGTTGTTTTTGTGTGTTTTTTACCTTTTATTTTCCAGTGTTAGTAAAACAAGGTGTCTGACAGACGTCTCTCTATTACTAGCGCTGGTGTTTGATGTCAGCCAACTGTATTTTTCTTGTCACCCCAAGGCTGACACCAAGCCCCAGCACTAGTAGTATAGAGGCGTCTGTTAAACACCTCTATTACTAACACTGGAAATAAATGGTAAAAAACACACTGACAACAAAAAGAACACTTTTTAAATAAACTGTCCCCGACACCGGCCCTCCATGACCATATTATTAACCCCTTGCCGACATTGGACGTATGCATACGCCCTAGCGGGAAGTGACTTCCTGCAAATGGACGTATGCATATGTCCTGGCGATCGCGCAGGCTTGCGGGAAAGCCGCGCACGATCGCGACATGGAACCAGCGGTAAATTACCGCTGACTTCATGCCACATTAACGCTTCATTACCACAGCCTGTCATGGCTGCGATAATGAAGCCGCAGGCAGGAGGAGTGAGCTCCCCCTGCCTACAATCGGCACAGCAAGTGGCGGAGATTCCGCTCGCTGGTCTCTTTCCGGACTCACCGGATGCTTTCTGAAACCATCCAGGTAGTCTGGTGATGTCACCATGCCCACAATGCATTGTGGGCCTGGTGTCAATAGTTACCATGGCGACCTGTGCACAGCAGTAACGCTGTGCACAAGTCTCCTATTCAAACAGCAATCTAACGATTGCTTTTCCCCAGTGGGGATTTGCTGTTACAAATCACCACTGGGGAAAAGTAAAAAAATGTGAAAAAGTAAAAAAAATAAGTAAACACAGTAAAACACAAACACAAAAAATAAAATTAAAAACGCGTACACCGCCCTTTTCCCCTTCACAAACGCCAATCGCCCCACAAAAGATAAAAAATAAATAAAGTACCCATATTTGGTATCGCTGCGTGCGTAACGACCCACCCTATAAATCCGTCATGTTAATTAACTCGTACGGTGAATGCCGTAAAAAAAAAAAAAAAAAAGTCACAGAATTGCGATTTTTGTACATCGCAATATAAATGCCAAAGTTGTACCAATTAAAACGTCAGTTCATCCCGCAAAAAAATATCTCAGTATACGGAAAAATAAAAAAGTTATGGCTCTCAGGAGACAGCGATGCATAAATATTATTTAACTCAATAAAAACACTTTTTTTTTTTTTTTTAAAGGGCTTCAAAATTAAAAAAATATATATATAAATAGGGTATCGTCGTAATCGTATCGACCCAGAGAGTAAAGCTAACTGGTCATGGATACTGCACAGTGAGCGCTGTTAAAAATAAAAATAAACACTACTAGGATTGCAGTATTTTCTTCACCCTGCCTTTTAAAAAACAGATTTAAAACTGATCTAAAACAGTCTGGTCTCCCCAAAAATGATACCAATAAAAACGTCAACTCATCCCGCAAAAAACAAGCCCCTACACAGCTCCGTACACAGAATAATAAAAAAGTTATGGCTCTCAGACTATGGCGATGCAAAAACGTGTTTTCCTTTTTCAATAAAAGTGTTTTTTTATTGTGTAAAAGCAGTAAAACATAAAAAAATATACAAATTGGGTATCGCTGTAATCGTATCGACCTGCTGAGTAATACTAGCATGTCAGTTAGACAGTGATTGACTGCACACAAAACTTCCTTATGATGCAAAAATAATTCATTTATTTATATATCCATGCGTTGTGATTAGAGATGGGCGAATTTCCCGAAATTCGTTTCGTTCACTTAGCCGAATTTCTCGGCAAAAAATAACTTCGTTCCGAATTACTTCGGCACGAATCACGTTAAAAAACAGCTATTTCCAGGCTGCACAGAGCCTGCAGGGTGCTGTAGAACGTTGTGCCATGCTTAAATATGCAGAGGGAGATTGGTTTGGTCTTCATACAATGTGTTTTAGTATGACACGCACATGACTGCCGCCGCTCTTAGAATCGCTTTCACTATAAAATTCCTCTGGCACTTAAGACTGCCAAAACTGACCAAAAAACTGAAGGGTAATGTTAGCCTGATAAAGTCATAGCAGCGAAAGCCGAAATAAACAAGCTGATAAAAAAAAAAAAAAGTAGCTCAGGTGGCAACACAGTGACAGAGTGTGGAAGGTGACGGCAGCAGCCACAGCAGAGCATGATGTCAGAGAGTGGCACAATGGCATTTCCCCCCTAGAGTGGCAAAAACAGTGATAGGCCACAGAATGATGGCCACATTAGTTGGACAATGACACAGTGTGTAGGTCACGGCAGCAGCCCGAGCAGCAGCATTAGGCGTCAGACATAGCCGCAATAACACAGTGTGTAGGTCACTGTCAGCACAACAGCAGGCAGCATAGGGCAGACAGTGGCACAATGCATCGGGAGTGGCAAAAACAGGATAGGAAAACAGAGTGGGACAATGACACAGTGTGGTAGGTCGACAGCAGCAGCCGAGAGCAGCAAGCATGAGGTCGACCGTGCACAATGAGACAGTGTGTAGGTCACGGCAGATCAGCACAGCAGCAGCATGAGGTCAGACAGTGGACAATGACACAGGTGTTATGTCACGGCAGCAGCCACAGCAGCAGCATGAGGTCAGACAGTGGCACAATGACACAGTGTGTAGGATCACGGCAGCAGCCACAGCAGCAGCATGAAGGTCAGGCACAGTGGCGAGCAATGACACAGTGTGCTGGTCACTGGCGCATCCACAGCAGCAGCATGAGGGCAGACAGTGTGCACAATGACACAGTGGGTAGGTCACGGCCAGCAGCCACAGCAGCAGGCATGAGGTCAGGCAGTGGCATAAGACATTCAGGAGGTGCAAAAACCGGAGTAGGCCACAGAGTGGGACAATGACACAGTGTTAGGTCACAGCAGCATCCAGAGCAGCAGCATGAAGGTCAGATCAGTGGCACAATGACACAGAGTGTAGAGTCTCGGGCACAGCCACAGCAGCAGGCATGAGTCAGTACAGTAGCACAATGACACAGTGTGGAGGTCCACAGCAGCAGCCAGAGCAGGCAGCATGATGATAACAGTGGCATACAATGACACAGTGTGTAGGTCACGCAGCACCACAGGCAGCAGCATGAGTTCAAACAGTGGCAGCAATGAACAGTGTGTCTAGGTCAACGGCGAGCAGCCTCACAGGCAGGAGCATGAGGGCAGACATGTGGCCCAATGACACATGGTGGGTAGGTGCACGTGGCAGCAGCCCCCCCCCCCCCCCCACAGGCACAGCATGAGGTCAGACAAGTCGGGCACAAATACATGCTGGAGGTGGCAAAACATGGGGGGGAGAAGGAAAGGAAAAGGAGGAAGGGGAAGAGAAAAAAGTAGGCCACAGAGTGGACAATGACACAAGTGTGTAGGATCAACGGCAGCCTGCCATACAGCAGCATGATGCAGACAGATATCACAAATGACACACGTGTGGAGGTCTTAGAGATCAGCAGCCACAGCAGCAGCAATGAGGCAGACAGTGGCACAGATGAACACAAGTGGGTAAGGGTCACGGGCAGCAGCCACAAACAGCCTCACCACAACCCACAACCCCCACCCCAGAAGCGTTAGGTCATACAGTGGCACAATAACAGTGTGTAGGTCACGGCAGCAGCTACAGCAGCAGCATGAGGGCAGACAGTGGCACAAATGACACAGTGTGATAGGTCACGGCAGCAGCCACAGCAGTACAGCATGAGGTCCTCAGTGGCAGCAAACTAATGACACAGTGTGGTAGTGGCACGGCAGCAGCCACAACAAGCAGCATGAGGTCAGCGACAAGTGCACAATGGACACAGTGGGTAGGTCACAGCGCAGTCAGCAACAGCAGTCAGCATGAGTCAGACAGTGGCACAATGGACATATTCTAGAGATGGGGCAAAAACAGGAGTATAGTGACCACAGAGTGGGACATAGTGACACAGCGTGTGTAGGTCATCTAGCAGTCAGCCAAGCAGCAGCAGTGAGGTCAGACATGGCACAAGTGACAACAGCGTGTGGAGGGTCACAGCAGCACAGAGCAGCAGCATGAGGTCAGCACAGGTGAGCAACAATGACACAGTCTGTATTAGGTCAATATGCAGGCAGGCCACAGACAGCAGCATTTAGGTCAGACAGTGCACAATGACAGAGTGTGTAGTCACGCAGCAGCCACATCAGCATCCATGAGGTCAGCAACAGTGCACAATGACACAGTGTGTAGGTCACGGCAGCACCACAAGCAGCAGCATGAGGCAGACAGGGCCCAATGACACAGTGGGTAGGTCATGGCGCATGCAAGGACACCAGCAGCAGGCATGAGGTCAGACAGTCTGCACAATGACATTCTGGAGGGGGCAAAAAACATGAGTATAGTGACACAGTAGTGGAGGACAATGACACAGTGTGGTAGGTCACAGGCAGCAGCCAGAGCAGCAGATGAGGTCAGGACAGTGGCATCAAATGACACAGTGTGGAGGTGCACAGCAGCATTCCACAGCAGCAGTCATTAGGTCAGACAGTGGCACAATGACACAGTGGTAGGTCACGGCAGCCAGGCCACAACAAGCAGCATGAGTTCATAGGACAGGTGCCACAATAACAGTGTGTAGGTCACGGCAGCACTACATGCAGCAGCATGAGGCAGACAGTGGCACACTGGGCATCTGGAGAGTGGCAAAAACAGGAGTAAGAAACAGAGTGGGACAATGACACAGTGTGTAGGTCACAGGCAAGCAGCCAGAGCAGTGCAGCATGAGGTCAGACAGTTGCACAATGAACAGTGTGTAGGGTCATGGCAGCACCGACAGCAGCATGCATGAGTAAGAAACAGTGCACAATGACCAGAGTGTGTAGGTCCGGCAGTCAGCACAGGCATCAATCTGAGGTCATACAGTGCAAGATGACACCGTGTAGTAAGGTCACGGCAGCAGCCAGCAGCAGGCAGCAGGGAGGTCAATACAGTGGCACAAATGACACAGTGGTGTAGGTCACAGGCAGCAGCCACAGCAGCAGCATGAGGCAGACAGTGGCCCAATGACACAGGTGGGTAGGTCACGGCAGATAGCGCACTGCACTGCATGATGGTACAGTACAGTTGGCACAAAGACATTCTGGAGTGGCAAAAACAGAGTAGGGACCACAAGAGAGGGGACAATGACACAGTGGTGAATGGTTCACTTTGCAAGCAGCCAGAGCACAGCTATGAGGTCAACAGTGGCACAATGACAGAGTGTGTAGGTCACGGCAGACAGCCACAGCAGATCAGCATTGAGGTCAGCACAGTGGCACAATGACACAGTCGCTAGTGCACTGGCAGGCATCCACAGCAGGCAGCATGAGGACAGACAGTGTGGCACAATGACACAGTGGGTAGGTCACGCAGCAGCAACGATGCAGCATGCATGAGGTCAGACAGTAGGCACAGAGACTATTCTGGAGGTGGCACAAACAGAGAAGGCACAGAGTTGGACATATGACACAGTGTGTAGAGGTCACGCAACAGCCACAACAAGCAGCATGAGGTCAAGACACGTGGACAATGACACAGTGTGGAGGTCACGGTGCACAATCCAGAGGAGGCACATTGAGGACAGACGTAAAGTGAAGCTGACAACAAAGTGACAGAGTGTTAGGTCAACGGCAAGCATGCCACAGCATAGCACATGAGGTGGCAGACTGTGGCCATGACACAGTGTGCAGGTCACGGCAGCAGCCACCAGGCAGCAGCATGAGGACATAGGCATTGGGCATATGAACATTCTGGAGGGGGCAAAAACAGGAGGTAGGCCACAGAGTGGGACAATGACACAGTTGTATGTCACCAGCACATCCATACAGCAGCGTGAGGTCAGACAGTGGACCAATGACACAGTGTGTAGGTTCACGGCAGCAGCACAGCACAGCATGAGGTCAGACAGTACACAAGACACAGTGTGGTGGTCACATGTGCAGCAAGCCAGAGCAGTCAGCATGTAGTTAGACCAGTGCACAATGACACAGTGTGTTCAGGTCAGAGGCAGCAGCCACAGCAGCAGCAGTAGGTCAAACAGTGGCACAATGACACAGTGTGTAGGTCCGGCAGACGCCGTGAGGTGCAGCAGGCCTACAGCACATGCATGAGGGCAGACGTGCCCAATGACACAGTGGGTAGGTCACGAGCAGCAGCCACAGCAGCAGCATGAGGTCAGAACAGTCGGGCACATGACATTCTGGAGGTGGCAAAAACAGGAAGTAGGGCACAGAGTGGGACAATGACACATGTGTGTAGAGTGTCACGGCACGCAGCCAGACAGTCAGCATGAGGTCATGGACAGTGGCACAAAAGACACAGTGTGAGAGGTCGACTAGCAGCATCCCGCATGAGGTCAGACAGTGGCACAATGACACAGTGGGTAGGTCACGGCATGCAGCCACGAACAGCAGCATGAGGTCATAACAGTGGACGACATATAACAGTGGGTAAGTCACTGGAAGCAGCTACAGCACAGCATGAGGGCAACTAGTGTCACAGATGCATTCTGGAAGGTGGCAAAACAGGAGTAGGAAACAGAGTGGGACAATGAACACAGTGTGTAGTCATCTCAGCACCGATAGCACAGCATGAGTCAGACAGTGGCACAGATTACACAGAGTGTAGGTCACAGCAGCAGCCACAAGCGAGCAGTGCATGAGGTCAGAACACGTGGCACAACTGACACAGTGTGTAGGTCACGGCAGCAGCCATAGGGGAACAACAGCAGCATTGAGGTCAACAGTGTGCACAATGACACAGTGGGTAGGTCATCGCGGCAAGCAGCCAACAGCAGCAGCATGAGGTAGACAGTGTCACAATGACACTCTGGAGTGGGCAACAAAACAGGAGTAGGCCACAGAGTGGGACAATGGACACTACAGTGTGTAGGTCACATGGCAAGCAGCCCGAGACGCAGCACATTAGGTCAACAGTGGCACAATGTACGAGAAGGGGTAGGTCACGCAGCAGCCACAGCAGTCAGCATGAGGTCAGGACAGTGGCACAGACAATGACACATTGCGTAGTCACGGCAGCAGCCACAGCATAGCCAGCATGAGTTCATGACAGTGGCTACAATGAAACAGTGGGTGTAGGTCACGGCAGCAGCCACAGCAGCAGCATGAGGTCAGTACAGTGGCACAATGACATGTCTGAGAGGTGGCAAAAACAGGAGTAAGGGGCACAGAGTGTGACAATGACACAGTGAGTAGGTCACAGGCAGCAGCCACAACAGTCAAGCATGAGGACAGACAGTGACACAAATTACACAGTGTGAGGTCACCCGGGCAGCAGCCAGATCAGCAGCATGAGGTCAGGACAGTGGCATAACAATGAAAACAGTGTGTAGGTCACCGCAGCAGCCACAGCAGCAGCATGAGGTCAGACAGTGGCACAATGACAAGTGTGTAGGTCACGGCACAGCCACAGCAGCAGCATGAGGTCAGACAGTGGCACAATGACACAGTGTGTAGAGTCACTGGCAGCAGCCACACAGCAGCATGAGGTCAGACAGTGGCACAATGACATTCTGGAGGTGGCAAAACAGGAGTAGGCCACAGAGTGGGACAATGACACAGTGTGAGGTCACGGCAGCAGCCACAGCAGCAGCATGAGGTCAGACAGTGGCACAGATGACAGAGTGGTGTAGGTCACGGCATCAGCCACAGCAGCAGCATGAGGTCAGACAGTGGCACAATGACACAGTGTGTAGGTCACGGCAGCAGCCACAGCAGCAGCATGAGGTCAGACAGTGGCACAATGACATTCTGGAGGTGTCAAATAGGTACAGGAGAGCCACAGAGTGCGCACATGATAGACATCAGATGACAGTGTGTAGGTCATGCAGCCACAGCAGCATCAGAGGTCAGACAGTGGCACAATGACATTCTGGAGGTGGCAAAAACAGGAGTAGGCCACAGAGTGACATGACACAGTGTGAGGTCACGGCAGCAGCCACAGCAGCAGCATGAGGTCAGACAGTGGCACAATGACATTGTGGAGGTCAGGCAAGCAACAGGTAGCACAGAGTAGCACAATGACACAGTGTGTAGGTCACGGCAGCAGCCACAGCAGCAGCATGAGGTCAGACAGTGGCACAATGACATTTGGTAGGTCAGGCAGCAGCAGATGAGGTCAGACGTGGCACAATGACACAGTGTGTAGGTCACGGCAGCCACAGCAGCAGCATGAGTCAGACAGTGGCACAATGCACAGTGTGTAGGTGGCAAAACAGGCATGGAAATGACCACAGGGAGGTCAGGCAGCAGCCATAGCAACAGAGGTCAGACAGTGGCACAATGACATTCTGGAGGTGGCAAAAACAGAGTAGGCCACAGATGGGACAATGACACAGTGTGGAGGTCACGCAGCAGCCACAGCAGCAGCATGAGGTCAGACAGTGCACAATGACAGTGTGGTAGGTCACGGCATCCACAGCAGCAACATGAGGGTTTAGACATGGCCCCAATGACACAGTGGAAGGTCACGGGACAAACAGGCAAGAGGACAGGAGTGGACAATGACAAGTTTGTAGGTCACGGGAGCAGCCACAGCAGCAAGCATGAGGTCAACAGGGCACAAAGACACAGTGTTTTAGGTCACGGCAGCAGCCACAGCAGCAGCATGAGGTCAACAGTGGCACAATGACATTCGGGTGCA
>JAODAL010040980.1:0-36351 GCA_025379985.1 Phyllomedusa bahiana
AGGTGAGGGGCAGACATGTTTGTGGGGCGGAGCAGTGCAACCCGGTTAATGTTGGTTATAGACAATCCTGAAGAGGTAGGTTTTCAGGTTACGTTTGAAGCCGGTGAGAAAGGGGGAGAGTCTGATGTGTTGGGGCAGTGAGTTCCAGAATGTGGGGGAAGCACGAGAGAAGTCTTGGAGACGGCTATGTGAGGAGGTGATAAGAGGAGAGCAGAGGAGAAGGTCTTGTGAGGAGCGGAGGTTGTGTGAGGGGAGGTATTTAGAGATTAAGGCAGAGATGTATGAAGGGGAGAGGTTATGGAGAGCCTTGTAGGTCAGGGTTAGTAATTTGAACTGGATTCGCTGGGCAATGGGTAGCCAGTGAAGGGATCGGCAGAGGGGAGAGGCAGGGGAGTAGCGAGGAGAGAGGTGAATCAGACGGGCAGCAGAGTTAAGGATAGTTTGGAGGGAGCGAGGGTGCTAGCAGGGAGGCCGCAGAGGAGGATGTTGCAGTAGTCGAGTCGTGAGATGACGAGGGCATGGACAAGCATTTGTGTGCTATCAGAGTTAAGAAATTAGCGATTCGGGAAATACTTTTTAGGTGGAGGTGACAGGCAGAGGTGAGGGTTTGGATGTGTGGTTTGAAGGACAGATTGGAGTCAAAGATTATCCCAAGGCAGCGGACCTGTGGGACTGGTGAGAGTGTGGAGCCATTGACAGTGATAGAGAGATCGGGTGGAGAGATGGAGTGGGACGGTGGGAAGATAATGAATTCAGTTTTCTCCACGTTTAGTTTTAGGAGACGGGAGGAGAAGAAGGAGGAAATTGAGGATAGGCAGTCAGGGATCCGGGAGAGAAGAGAGGCGACATCTGGGCCGGAGATGTAGCCTTCTTCAAGCAAAGTAAAGGTGAACACAGCAAACTTTTAAAGGGCAGTGCTAATACATATGCTAATAGGTGAATACATAATCAATATGCAAATGAATACAAAAATACAATGTAATCACTCCATAATACAGTGAAAAACACTGTGCAAAAATACATTTATAATGTGATAAGTGTAATACATATTTGTCAATATATTAAAGATACATGATACAATCATACATATTAAAGTGCATTATACAGTGTTGAATCACAATCTGTGTGCAGTCATACTAAATGCATGAATATTCAAAGATATATCATTAAAATTCGGGGTATAATGAGCTCCTCCTACCTCTCGCTAAATGCAATGGAACACATCAACAAAATGTTATAAGTATTCATCTAAATCACGAGTATATTAATATTCCATACCAAGGAATATGATCACAAGTACACAATTCTAACACAACATTTTAGATTAATTAATTTGGCATGATTACAAAGAGTTCAGTTACCCATAATAGCATATGTTGTGATAGCAGGGTGCAGGGACAAGCTATCACAGCATATGCTATTATGGGTAATTGAACTCTTTGTAATCATGCTAAATTAATCTAAAATGTTGTGTTAGAATTGTGTACTTGTGATCATATTACTTGGAATATTAATATATTCATGATTTAGAGGAATACTTACAATTTTTTGTTTATGTACTTGTTTCCCTGCTATTGGCTTTATTAGCTGTCTGTCTTATGTGTATATTGTTACAATATTTATCGTGATTTTTAAATAGTTCAATTAAAAATGATAAATATTTTTATAATTTATGGGTGTTAAGTCCTTGTTTGTTCTGGTGTAGTTATGTAATTGAGTGATTTTGTCCTATTATTGGTCAGGGAGATAGTGTATAGACTCCCTTTAAATTGGTCCAATATATCTTTTAGGATTTTTTCTAGTGTTCACACACACACACACACACACACACATATATGCGCCCCCTGCAGTAATGTTAAATATATGATCCCCGTAGTAAGGATATATATATTTATAGTTAAATTAAATATATATCTGCCCCCCTGTAGTAATCATAGATATGTATGTGCTATATATATATACCCCCTATAGTAAACAGCTATAACAAATGACTTGGAAAAAATGTCTATCAAAGAAAAATACAGCTCAATAACCAATATTTACAGAGATTTCATTTTATAGGAAATGTGCTCTCTTAGGGCCCACTTAGGCTTGTACTTATCTGTACTAGTTATAATATCTTTATCCCTGATTAACTTGTCAGTTCAGACTAATTGGGAAAACAGTATAGTTCTTAGCTCATATCAATAATTAGAGCTGAAGTAGGTATTCAGGGAAAAGGTAAGTAGCACATTGTTTGCCACAATTGTTACTCTACAACTACTGGACAAAATAATCAAATATTTGCTTATGTCCATAGACTGTCGAGTTTGGGAGTAGTAAGGGGTTCTCTGCTGTGTTTTTCTGCCATTTTTCTGTAAATGGCTAGTGTAGGAACTCACAAAATACAAGGAACCTTGATTTTGATATTTTTCCAATATGTCATTTTTTTGTCCTAAATATTGGTGAGCAGAGGGTGTCAGTATTCTGTGTTGGACACCTGAAATGTGCTGGGCAGCCACCCAATCAAATAGTAGAGGCATCATAGGCTGTAAGCCATCATGGTGAACCACACGTATCTGCATTAGTGGCACCCTTTGTATCGCCTTATCGATATGCAATTATAATACTACAGTACATTCACCCCCTTCATGCATAGAAGACGACGTGTGAGTGGTTGTCTTATCGGTATTTGTGCAGTCTCTCCATGTATTATACTATGTCTTTTTTGCATACTGGTGTGAACTGGTACTTATCCAATGTGCAGTTTTTTATTATTCAGTTGTTCCCCTAATGGAGGGGTGTGTGAGCTTCTACTCATTCGTTATCTGCACCTGTTATATATTTCCCAAGTAGCACAGGGGCTTGTGTTGCCTCCTACTGGGTTCAGTCTATAGTCCAGCCATTGAGCTATAAGTATGGCCTTGTGGTTACGTTTTTGTGTTTTTAATGGGCAGCATGGTAAAAACATTAAGCACATCTACCTCACAATCCTGGGAATGTCTGCTCCTCCAATCGGCAATAGGTCACTACTGCAGCCGCTAATTGTTCTAATAGGTATCTATTGTGCATCAGGACCAAATACTGTAAGTGGGCAAAAAGGGAGATGAGGCTTTTTCTATCAGTCTGCCTAATTTAAATACATTTTTAAACAAACTTACCGGTAAAAAAAAAAAATGTAGGAAAAAAATATAAGTTGGTTATGTCGGACTTCCAGACAGCAGTCTGTTAAAATAATCCTTATATGAAGAATTATGTTAGTTTATCCAATTACGTTTGAGTTACCATCGATACACTCCTTGTGTAATTGTGGGTGGGAAAAAAAAAAAAATTAAAAAATTTCTACTTGTAACACACTTACACCACACAAAATAGTTTAGAACTAGCATTTACCATATGTCTAATTTAGGTTCGCATTATTTTTAAATATATTTGTTTTTTAGGACATTTTGGGGCTTATAAATTTAGTAGCAACTTGTCACCTTTTTGAGAAAATTTGCAATACAGATTTTTTTAGGGACCAGTCCAGTTCTGACAGGATTTTTAAGTATCTTAGACACCATAACCCCTGAAATCACTACATTTAAAACAATTCTTTCTTATTACAGTATTCAAAGCAACATTTAGATATGTTGTTAACCCTCTACGTGTTTCACAGGAATTAAAGCAAATTGAAGGTGAAACTTAAAAATTTTACATTTGGATCCATTTTTTTTACTGGATCACAGTAGATGTTAACAGGGAAATGCAACTCCATATTGATTCCACGTATTTTAAAGCTTTTAGAACTATCTCATATGTGGCCATACAGTGCTGTCTGACTTAACCACAAGCCTCAGAATAGGAGTACCTACCGGATTTTGGGGCCTCCATTTTATTAGTATATTTTTTAGGCACCATTTTAGATCTGTTGATACCTTAAATACTCCTAAGATGACTCCATTTTAGAAACTACAGGGGTGTTCTCAGCCTGCTGTTTTCATAGCCACGTGCAGCTTCAGACTCACACTTCCTGTACAGGCTATGGGCACGTCTACATTCATATCAGATTGTCCTATCAGCTCTGCCATTCCTAACTGATCCTGATACAAGGACAATGAGTGGAAGAGGTTTGTAAACTGTAGTGCACAAAGCTACAGTGCTCTAAAGGGTTAAAGCTTGTCAATAAGTAAAGTAAATGAGCATCGATCTTTCAAGATGAGGAACAGAGCAGGGAGTGATCAGCCCAACCATTGCTTCAGCTTGTAACAGCAGGGAGAGGTGGCTGGTAAGTAGGGAAACTTTACTGCAAAAGTAGGAGATAAGATTAGCTCCTGGGAAAACGCAGGAAAAGAAGCAAGAATCAGACAAACAATGTATTTCGGTTAATGGTCTTTATTTTACCTTTGTTTTTAAGCTAAATCAAAGTAATGGGGAATACTCCTTAAACTCTTAACAACCGCCCCACCGTCATTTGGCGAACCGGATTTCAAGGTCTTTCGTTCTCTGCTAGTGACGTTCTTTTTGAAGTCACTGCAGATATGGGAGATTTGCAGAGCACCCTGTGCCGTTAGCAGCGATTGAGAAAGAGCTGTACTCCACCCCCCCCACACAGCCTTCCGCTCCCCGCGTGCTTTAACCCCTCGATTGCCGCGGTTCATCACCGCAGCGAATCATAAGGGTCTATCCCTGCTTGTCGAGTGGATGGGACACCCGGATGACCTGCCAGGCCCGGTAAACGGCTGCAACAGTTCAGCCCCTGGGGATCCTAGTGTAGCCCCAGGCTGTCTGCTTAACAAGCCAGTGATCAGGCAGACTGTTGTTGCTCGCCCTGTTCATTGCCTGTGTCAAATGACACAGATTACTAATGTTTTAGCAATATATGAAATACGCTGCTGTTATATTACTAAGTATTAAAAATAAAATTAAAAAAAAAAAAGTAAGAGAATACACTGAAGTGTAAAAAAAGACTAAAAAGTTAAATATTTAATAAAAAATAATTGATTGCATTACATTACCTCACAACAAAAAAACCCTACACATATTGGTATCCACACAAACCAGTATTAATCGTAGAATTAATCTAACATGTTATTAAGTTTGAAATCATGAAATGGTTATGTAAACAAAAAAATAATGTTAATTTGCAATAATTTATAAATGAACTTCAAACTATTCCCCCTCAAGTAAACACTCGTATCGAATAAAACGACGGCCTCATACACTGCGTCATTGAAAAAATAAAAATGTTAAACTGTTGAATCGCAAGGAGGCAAAAACTAAAAAAATGATATGGTCATTAAAGGGGTTTTGCCCACAAATGTTGACAGTTCCTTACCTCTTATCAGATCAGGGGAGAATATAAACAAAGCATTGCTGAGTCATGAACACTGCAGGGGTGACAGAAGGGAGGGGGTGAGCAGTGACGCGTTCTACAAAAGATATACCAAATTATAACATTACAACAGGGGATTCTTCTATACAGCAGACGAGACTCAATACGCTGCACTTTATCCCCAGCCTTGCAAGCTCTCCTTCATGTTCCTTGTCATCAGATAAAAAGCGCAAACACCGCAAGCGCCCAGGTCAGCTCCCTGTCAGCTCCTGGTTGTGTCTAATGTAAACTTTCAGGAAACTAAGGGGGACTGAGCAATGCTGTAGTTCTCCCAGGCTTCACTTTTTGTAATCACATATTTAGTATAAAAGTGATTAAATACCCATTTTGGAGGGATTCCCCACGTCACCCCCCCCCCCCCCCCCCCCCCCCCCCCCCCCCCCCCCCCCCCCCCCCCCCCCCCCCCCCCCCCCCCCCCCCATTAATTGTGGCACAAAACCTTTAAGTTATCTTTTCAGGTCGTTTAAGCGGCGTTAAGAAATCCAGGGGTGTAGTGAGTATAAATCACCTGACAGGTGGTATGTGTTTAAACAGTGTAGCAGACCCTGTGCTGCACTTTATAGCAATGTTATTTACTAATAGCAGTGACCTATTTTAGCAGAATAATATGCCCTGCCCTATCGCAAACATTGTTCAGGAACACATGGAGGAACATAACAAAACATTCAAGTTGTTGACTTAGCCTCCACAATCCCTAGATTTCAATCCAAGCAGCTGTAGGATGTGCTGAAAAACAAGTCCAGTCAATGAAGACCCCACTATACATCATGTAATGGTCGATCAGTGTACATATAAAGGGAGACAATTTCTGATTAACTATAATTAACATACATAATACACACTGAGCACCGCTTTATTAATACGTTGGCTCAGATTGATGGGTTTTAACAGAGACCTGTCAAAGAAGTACAGTGCAGTTTACCGCAGTGAAGACAGCTGTCGCTATTTCCTATTACTTGAGGTTTATGCATTGTGAAACTGCGTACAGGTTCTCTTTAACCCCTTAAGGACCAAGCAGGTTTTTTTCACCAGTTTTGTTTTTTCCTCCCTGCCTCTTCCAAGAGCCATAACTTTTTAATTTTTCCATCTATATAGAAATAGGAATGCATGTTTTTTGCGGAACAAAATGTACTTTGACCATATCATATAATGTACTGGGAAACCCAAATAAAATACTAAGTGGAGATTGTGAAAAAAACTTTATTGTGCCAGTTTTGTGGGGGCTTTGTTTTAATGTTGTTCACTCTTTGGGATAAATGATGTGCTATTCCAATTCTGCAGCCTAGAAACAATATTTGGTCTGCACATCTGGAAAACTTTTTGAAAATAAAAAATAAGCTAACTGCACACTGTTTAACACAACTTACCGCCGGAGCCAGTTATTGGCCTCTCTGGACAGAGCCCTATTTTTTGAAATCTATCATGCTGTCATTTATGTGAGAATACTTTTTGACAATTTTTTAACTATCCTAGGATTCAGAGATTGTTCTTTATGTGACTGACACATTGTGCTATAAGATAGTAAAAGAAATTTTTGGTCCAAAAAAAGATTGTTTATTTGTGAAAAATATCAAACTTTGGTGAAAATGTGAAAAAAATTTACCAATTAAAAACTTCAAACAGTTTTCTTGCATGTAAGACAGATAGTTATTCCACTCAAAATAGTATTTTAACATGCCATCTTTAATATGTTCTGCCTGTAGGTTGGCATCATTTTTTTTTAATGTTTCTTTTTTTTTTTTTACGACATATAGGGGCTTATAATTTTAGTAGTAATTTTCAAGAAAATTTGCAATATACATATTCTTTAGGGTCCAGTCTAGTTCTAACGTGACATTTGATTGACCTTATGTTAGATACCCCATAATGACAGCATCTATTGAAACTACACCCTTTAAAGTAAATTCTAAAACCGTCATTTAGGAAAGGAGTTTATTAAAATAACCAATTAGGTGTTTCCACAGAAATTAAAGCAAAGTGGAAGTGAATTTTCAAATTTCATTTTTTTGCAGCATTTTCAATTTTTTAACAATTATTGACAAAGAATACGTAAATGTGATAGGGAAATGCATATTAATATTGATTCCTCCAGATTCTGCCGTTTTCAGAAGACTATCCCATATGTGGCACTAGTGCATTATTTGGCCTCAACCACAAGCCCCATGAATAGGAGAGCACCTACTGGGACTCTGGGGCCTCATTTTCATTACAATTTTATTTAGGGCCAAAATTACATTTAGGTTTGCGGACACCCTAAGGTTCCAAAAAAACGTATAAAATACCCTATATAAAAAGGAACCCATATTGGAAAACTACACCCTTTTCCGGAATATATCCTAGAGGTGATAGTGAGTTATATCGGACCCCACAGGGTTTCAACCAAAATTTTTTTACCTGAGATGGCTCTGAAAATAACAAAAATTATATATTTTTTCCAATAATCTGCAACTTTTAGCTGAAAAATGTTTAATTTTTACATATGGAATTTGGAAAAAACAAAAAACCCAAAATTGTTGTACGCAATTTCTTCAAGTTCGGCTCATATCACTTACATTGTGAGGTGTAAAGTAACTGCTTGTTTTGGGCGCACCGATGGCAGCGGAAGGTACAAAGGGGATAGGGAGCGTTATTTGGCTTTGTTGCGTCACTAAGATATTGGTGGGGACATGTCGATCTCCAAAGCACCGCCAAAGTTACTATAACAGAGTTGAAACCTCTTTCCTAGAGTTGCTCCATTTTTGGATTTCAACGCCCCTCAGGGATCTCACCATAAGGTGTATTTTGACATTTTTGGAAGCGCAACAGTGATGTTCCGATAAGTTTATTTTTTTAGCATTGCGGCCATGGAAATGGAGGGGGGGGAAACGCCAGTTCCCGCCATTGTTTTGGGGCTTCATTTTTACAGTATTCGACATACAGGGATAAAATAGACGGATTACTTTAATATGGGGGCTAGGTACAATTACAATGATTTATATTTTATATAGTTCTTTTATGTTTTATTACTTTTACCAATAGTGCGAGTTTTATTAAAAAGTTGAGTTTTTTTTTTTAAGTTGTCGTATTCTGACAGCCATATGCTTTGTATTAATTTTTTGCATATGGAGCTGCTTGTGGCTTGTTTTTTTACGAGATGACTTGGATGTTTTTATTGATACCATTACGGGGGCGCATATGTGCTTTGATCACTTTTTTATTATAGGTTTTTGTGATGAAGCATTGTGTACATAAAAACAGCCATCCTGGTAGTATTTTTTATTTTTTTTGTTACATCGGATCACTGTGCGGTATTAATACATGCTAGTTTTCTTCAGCAGGTTTGATCACGATTACAGCGATACCACATTTGTATATTTGTTTAATGTTTTACTGCTTTTAACCATTAAAAACACATTTATTTGAAAAGGGTAATAACACGTTTTTGCATCACCGCAGTCTGAGAGCCATAATTTTTGTATTTTTGTTTATAGGGCTGTATAGGGACTTTTTTGCGGGATGAAGTTGACGTTTTTATTGGTAATATTTTTGGCTGGGATCAAGACATTATATGTTCGCTTTTTTTAAATCTGTTTTTTTGGATAGGTAGGGTGAAGAAAATACTGCAATCCTAGCAGTGTTTTGTTTTTTTATTTTTAAATAGCGATTCACGTCGTGCAGTGATCACAGTAGTACTAGGTGTTTCGTTTACTCTGATGGGTTGAGACGATTACTGGTGATACCAATTTATGTAGTTTTTTTATTTTTGAAGCATCAATATTTTTTTTGAAAAAAAAGTGTCTTTTATTTGTGTTAAAAACAATTATTATATGCATCGCTATCTCTTCTAATAGCCAGAACTTTTTTATTTTTCCGTATTATGTGCTGTGTAAGGACTTATTTTTTTTTGCGGGGAGAAACTGTCGTTTTTTAATTGGCATCACTTTGATGTTGATATTGAGTTTTTGATTACTTTTTACTTCTCATTTTATGTGCTGCGGGATGGAACAATATCGCTATTCTGTGACTTTTTTGGGGTTTTTTTTACGGCGTTCACCGTAAGGGTTAATTAACATTGACAGAGTTTATAGGGGTGGGTTCGCTACGCAGCGGCGATACAAATATGGGTACTTTATTTATCTTTTGATCTTTTTTAGGGCGGATTGGCGTTTATGTAAAGGGGCAAATGGGCGATGTACGTGTTTTTATTTTATTTTTTGATGTTTGTGTTTTTACCTTCTTTTTTTACACTTTTTTTTTTACTTTTCAATACTTTTTTACACTTTTCCCCAGGGGGGAATTGCACATGAACGATCGTCATGATCTTTCTATGCAATTAGAGAAAAGCATATAAGCTTATAGCGTGTATCCTGGTCTCCTGGCACAATGTCTGTCACGCTGCCCCACTATTTGCAATGATTGTGGCGACATCGTGACGTCACACAGACAACCCGGATGCTGTCATCAGCGTCGGGCTGTCTGGTACGAGATTCAGTACCGAGCGCTCCAGCGCCGGTTACTGCGCGAGATAGGCGGGCAGCAGGAGCTTCACTCCTGCCTCAGCCCGCGAAGAGGCGATGTTCGCGACCTACGATGTTCGCGACATCGGGGAGGTTAATCCCCTTGCGGAAGGTGCGCACTCCCGGCCGTGGGGGATGCGGCATGATGACAGCCGGTAATATTACCGATGGTTTCTAGCCGCGATCTGCGCGCTCCGCTTGTGGAGCGCGCGCAAGATCGCCGTGACTGTACTCATACGGGCAATTTTGCGGGAACCCCTACCGGACATTGCCGTATGTGTACGGCAAATGTCGTAAGGGGTTAAGGCCCAATCCCCTTAGAGACGGTAACGTTAGTGTAGGTTCCGATTTTTTTTTCCTTGTGTGCACCACTGGTAGCATGTAAGTATACATAAACAACAATCCAATATCAGCAGCACACTAAACGAACTATCTTAAAGGCAAACAGGACTTTTTGGAATAGCATTTTGCTATAGGATATATGAAATTTATGAGGTTCTTAGTTCACATTTTTGATCAAAACTGCTTAAGCTCACCTCCAATACGGCAAGGGGATCCTCAATACAGATGGGAACCTACACTAACTCGGTACTCCATTTATGGGGGGTGGGCTGTGAAGCAGTGTGCACTATGCTCATTTTTTTCATAATAGTTTTTCGGAATGTACAGTCCTCAAATATTGTTTTGTAGACTGTACGTATAGGGGAGTGGCTGCCCCCTCTTTGGTTTTTTGCACTCCGCCAACCTGCACAGGTTTTTAAATCAATACAGAGTACATTGTAGATGGCAGTCTTCACTTATGAGGTATGTGGTGGTCTGAACAGACCTAAGAGATGGTAAACGTTAGTGTAGATTTCCCTAAGACATGTATTGAGGTCCCTTGTGGGTTGGGGGTGACGGTCTATTAAGCTCAAGTTTTTGATCTCAAAAAATGTGAGACTAGAGAGACCTAACATTTTTTCATATTTACCCGGAGTATCGAACTTGCTTTTTAAATAAAATTCCTTGATGTGCCATTTTGATATAGTTCTTTTAAGTGTGCTGCTGATATGGATTAGTATCTACTGATCTTAACATCTTCAGGGTCGGCTATGATTTGTCACAGATGATGCCAAGATATGTAGGTTTCTGTTGTGTTTTAGTACTTTTAAAAAATAAAAACATTTTTTTAAATTTGCGCTGAAGCACATATTTTCCGTGGACCAGTAAACTTTTATATACCTGATGCTATTATGAGTAAGGGTTACATTTTTTGCGGGCTGAAGTGTAATTGTTACGATTACCATTTTGGAATGCATGCAATTTTTAGATAATTTTTAACTCCAATTTGTATTGGGACACGAAATGACCCCAAAAAAAAAAAGAAAAGAAAAATCACAATTTTGCCATTCCAATGTTTTTTTCTTATACGGTGTTTACTGTACAGGATTAATGATGTTACTGGCTCCGATCTCTGCTGTTGCTGGTTGGTGTCAGCTGTATCTAACAGCTGGCATCTGCTGCGTATGAAGCGGGCTCAGTAAGTAAGGGTGCTTTCACACAGTGCGGTTTTGGTGCGGTTTTTTGGATGCTTTTTTTGTGCAGGAAGGCACAGCAATTAATGATATACATTGTTGCACAAAAAACGCATCCAAAAAACCGCACCGTGTGAAAGCACCCTAAGTCCGATCCATACTCCCTTCGTGTCCTAATGTCATAGTGGTTCGTCATGGTGCGCTAAGGGGTTAAACATTCCTTACTAATAAGCAAAATATGTATAGTAATGAATAGCCCATTATTAACTCTTTCATGCATTTGGACGTACCCTTTCATATAAACATCATGAAGGGTGTATGTAATGGACTCGCACACTGAGCCTGCTCCATATGCGGTGGGTGTCCGCTCTTAAAGAGAACCTGTCACATAGATTATGCCCCCCTAGCTGAGGACTGCACAAGCTAGTGTCAGACATGCTGTTCCCAGCGCTGTGTCCCTTATTCTGTAAGATACTGACTGTTTTTAGAGGAGTTTAATACTCAAATCTGCAGTTTTCAGCCAGAATGAGTACATAAAAGAGTCCATTTTTTTCATACTCCCTGCCACATGGAGGCAAGCCAACGACCACCACAAGTGATAATCTTTACTTTGATATAGGTAGAGATAACATGTGAATAAAACGTCAGGTGGGTGGGGCTCGCACATGCTTCATGAATAAGATTTGAGCATTAAATCCTCTGAAAACTACAGACATCTTATAGAATACAGCGACACAGCGCTGGAAACAGCTGGTCTGTCACTAGCTTGTACTGTCCTCAGCAAGGAGGGCATAACCTATGTGACAGGTTCTCTTTAACTACAGCCAGCAACCGCTGCTATCAGCAAGGATCAGCGCCAGCTTCAGTCTTTGCTGTTTAACAGCTTTGACACAGCTACATGAATGAGGTGGGATGACGATTGGCTGCAATGGTACCCAGAGGTCTCATGAATGAGAAGCCTGTATACTAGTACAGCTGTACATAGCACAAACGATCACACCTCCTAGAGGTCTAGTAACCTCGTTGGACTAATTGTTAGAGTAAAAATATTAAAGGCTCAAAACATCCATTTTGCCATTTTACAAATACAAAATTACGCAGTATATTGTGGTTTGTAGAAAAGTCAATCTAGATTGAAATAATAAACGAATCTTATCCTGTACGTGAAACACACGTAGAAGAAAATATATTTCTCTCAATGCCAAAAAGTTTGATTTTCGGTGATTTCATCACCTCCAGTAAAATTGCAATAAAAAAGTAAATCTCAAAAAGTTGCTGGATCATCCCAGAAATATTACCATTAAAAAATGTTAAACTTCAGCCCACAAAAAACAGTCCTTGCTCAGGACCTTAGATGACAAAACAAAAAGGTTATTTTTCGCAGAAAATAGGAATCGATAAGTTAATTTAAGGACAATCACGAAACGTATAGATTGTTTTTTAACTTACTAAACTTAACATAACTCTACAACTTTAGTATCCCTGCAATTGTATCAACCTGCAGAATACAGATAACCCATTAACAGTACCAAAGAAAGAACTCCATAAAGATTAAACCTCCACAAAAATGGCGCAATTGTATGTTTTTTTTTTTATTTCTTCCCCACACCGAATTTTTGGGGGTTTTCCAGCATGTTATGATCAATAGCATCATTAAAAAAAAAAGTACATCTTGTCCCGCAAAAATCAAGCTCTTCTATGGTTATGTAGGTGAAAAAATAAAAAAGTTGTTTCTCTTGGAAGACAGAGGGAAAAAAATGAAAACCAAAAATTTATAAATAATTGCTACCTGGAGGAGTTAATATACAGCCCATTTTAAACTACATATACCATAAGCAGCAACAACGAACTGATCTAGTGACAAAAATAAATTAAAGTACTATCAAAGTGCTGCTGTAAAAAATACTTGTCTCAGTGTAAGCAACAACTTACCTAAAGTGCTGACGTTAGTGTGCGGTCTCACCACCATGTGACGTTACTTACTGTCTGCTTTCTCTTTGTCATGGGTGATGGATGTGGTGCGACACTGCAATAGATGGATAAGAATCATGCCAGGGAGTGGAGTCTAAGGAGCTTGCCACAAGGTGGGCTGGACTTTGCTGCAGGAGACTTCCAAGTCGCTACCCCTGACGTGGCCACTAGCGGTGACAGCGAAGGTGCAGGTGTGATTTGAAGGCAGGTAGTAAGGTCAGGGCAGAACGTGGTCAGGCAAAGAATAGTCAAGGTACCTAGCAAGGATCCAGCTCTCAATCAGGGGTGCCAATAGGGCAGTACTCTTGTCTGGGGGCCTAATCGAAAAGGGGCCCACTGATATGTTAAAAAATAGGAACTAGTAATGGGCGGGGGCTCCCTTTTGACTTGGCTGAGGGGGCCCCTTAAAAAAGGGTAATGGGATGATTATGGCACCCTGCTCCAATACAGCAAAAAGGCAAAAAAAAAAGAGAAAATTCAATCCCACGGGGCAAGGGGGGTTTCTGCGAGAATTTGACCTAAAAAGGGTCCACCCATCTTTTGATTGGGGAAAGGGGATATGTTCACAAGGGGCGTAATTTGGGCCCGGGCCATTTCGACGCTTTTTGGGCGCTCAACACGGGCGAGTTTGCGTGCCAAAATTTAACGGAAATCCATAGTTCTAATAGAAAAACTATGGTTTACCCCCCTCCTTTTTCGCCCCTCTCACAATACGATTTTATTTTTCCCGCATGGGGGGATACACCCTGACAGAAGTTGGTTGTAAAAACCATGTTGTAAACCCCAAATTTAAAAACCCGGACTTAAAATTCATAAAATTGGGTTTTAGGGAAAAACCGAATCAACAAAACCCCTTTCCCAAAATAAAATTTTTTTTTAAAAAAAAACCGAAAAAAAAATTTGCTAACACTGCGGGAAATATTGATCTTTTAAAAGGAACACAAAAAAGGAACAAATTTTTGGAAAACCCAAAAGTTTTTGTCGCCCAAAAAAGTAATGTGAAAATCAAACAAAAAAATTCACTTCAAAATACAAAGATATGTGCCCAAAAACCTTGGGAATGAAGTTGTGGTGCTTTTAGAGCCTTTTTAAATATTTTGGTGATTTCCCAGGACTTGAAAACTGCACCCCGGCTTTTTCGCTAATGACTCATAAAATTTTTTTATGAAGACATCGGGAAATAGCAAAAAAAGCAGTCTTCCCATGCCTCCCAAAAGTTCGTCAAGATTTTTTTGGTTTTTGTCTTCCCCAAAGTTTCCCTTTTTCTTTCCCCCAAAAACATGATCAGATGTTCATGCCCTGGTGATTTGGGGTCAGGCCAGTCCCGGGAAAGCACCTTGATTTTCTTTTTCCTTGGGGAAATTTTGATGTAGAGATGGATGTATGAGAGGGAGAAACCCATCCTGCTAACAAATGTACCCCTTTTATTTTTGGGGAATGTAAGAGGTAGCAAATTTTACTTCTTAATTTTTTTAGGCTTTTGGGGAATAAGCTTTCCACCTGCAAATTTTTTTGCACACCCCCATACGAATGTAACCCCAGCCCATGATCTTTCCACCCCCCAAACTTAACTTTTTTCCTGGGTGTATCTTGGATCCATTTTGGGCTCCAGTAGGTCCCTGCAGTATTTGGCGGCTGCTGCATTAAAATTTTAAAAACGAAGATTAAACCTGAGAAACCCACCTTCTCCCAAACTTTTCCCACGTCCCTCCGCTTAGCAGGTTTGGGGGCCTTGGCAAATCCCAAACACCGTTTTTTTAATTGCCTTTTTTTTAATTGCTGGTTTCGGGGCACTGTTCCCGACCATAAGGGGCCATTTCGAGACAGAACCCCTACAATCTTTCTATTTTTTGACACAGGGACTTGGGGGGGGGGACCAGGCCTTTGGACCCTGGGGCGGGTTGGAAAAGGGCTGGTTTTTTTGTTTTTTCCGAACCAAACCCAAAGGGTTCCTCCTGAGCAGTTATCTTGGGGGGCCCTGCCGGCCCTTTGGGCTTGCCCAAAAACATTCCCGTCCTTAAAATTTTTTTTTTTTTTAAATTCTTTGTCCCTTAAAGCTGGACACTTTTAAAAGGTGCCACCACCTTTTCAGTGGTTTCGGGGTCTTCACCTCTTGAAAACAAGTTTTGGGGTCAATTTTGAAGTAAGGTCTGGGGGGGGGCTGGATTTTCTTTTTATAAAAAACCCACCCCAAATTTAAATTTTATCAATTAGTGGGGCACAGGTAGGCGTAAAACTAGAATTGGGGTGCATTATATGACAAGGTGAAAAAAATTTTTTGTTTTGGGCCAAAATCTAAACCTTTTTCCCTTTAAACATGATCAATATTTTCAGCATTGAACCCAAATTTATTATCTTTAAAAAAAAAAAACCAAATTTTTGGCAGGATTTCAGCTTTCATATGAGGTCTTTTTCAAAAAACCCGGATAAAATTTAAGTTTAGGTTTTAAACTTTGGTTTTCCACAACCAAAGGGGTAACGACAGAAAATTTTTTTTCAGGGACTGTAAAATGACATGTCACTTATTCGGGTGCTCTTTTCCCCTTCGCGTAATGTATGTGTGTGGACCGGGCCCCCCGCAACCCCGGGGTTTTCGGCTAATCAGTGCAAGCTCCCGAAAAATGCATGAGTACTGTGGGGGCATACTGTACGTGCCGCATACAAACTTTTGAAAAATACCCCCTAATTTACCAGCCTTTTTGGGCCAAGGGGGGGGCAGAGCAGGAAAACCCAAACACAAGGGAAGTTAATGAACAGGCAAGGGGAAAAGGTCAAAAATTTCATCCAAATTTGGGCCTGGCCCCATTTTTGGGCCCTGGGAAACGGATTGTTACAACCCTTTTTATTTTACATTGCAAACCCCTTTTTCCCGGGGAGGATCTTCTCTCTCTCTACCTGTTAATTTTTTACTTCATGCTCATTGTACTTGTTTTTTAAAGGGGTTGTCCATTAAAAAAAGATGTATTGCATTGAGGCCAGAGTAGTCAGAAAGAAACCTAAAACTTTTTTCCTAAACCCGTCACCCCCATTTTCCACTTTTAGAAAATTTCCCACGATTTGCTTTCTCTTTTTAAAATTTTTAGGTTCACGTCCCGGGCACGGCCCGGAGGGCTCGCGGGTGATTGGTATTTGGGTTTCAAGCCAAAGTAACAGGGGAAGAGGTCTATCTCCCGGGAAACTCCCCGAGTTTACAGTAGCGGAAAAACCCAAACTAAAAAATTGGGGTTTTTTTTGTTTTTTAAAAACACCCTTTCCCCCAATGCAATATATTTTTTTTTTTTAAAAACAACCCCTTTAAAAAACCTTTTTTTTTTCCCGGGTTAAAGGTTTAAACACTCTGAAGCTGAAGCACTTTGAAATTATTAATAATGCACACTTTCCCAAAGGGTTCCTTTTTGGGAAATTTGTTGGGGGAGGATTTAAACCCATAGATCCTTCTTTTAAATCTTAAAATTAAAAACTTAATTTCACAAAAAATTTGTTTAAAGAGGTGTTTCTTCCTGCATTGCATCTGCATTAATAGTAGATCCCATCAAAAAACTTCCACCTGCCACTATGGAATTGAAAATGAATGAGGCCCCATAAAACCCAAGGGAATGCAAACTCCCAAGGGTTTTAAAACAAACACCCCAAACCCACTATCAAGTACTCATTTGGGATTCTTGGGCTTTTTTTGACTGCGGCTCTTCATCAACCGTTTTTTTGTTCTTACTGGGGAAAAAGCAGGTGGGCCACCCCTATCGGACAAAAACTTTATCGACATTGGGAAAATGAAAAAAACGCATTTCTGAAATGCCTTTCTTCTGTTTCATTTGCTTGGGTAAAGGGCCCAGGGAATGAAGGGTAAGGGGCTACGAAGGTTTTTTTTCCGGGGGTTACCCAGTAAGGAATATGGGGTTTTTGAAAAAAAAAAAAAATTTTTTAAAAAAAAATTTTTTAACAGGGCCCGTAAGGATTCAATCAAACCCTTTCCCAGGAAAAGGGTCCTTAAATGCTTTTTCCCGCCAAAACAATTTCCCACAGGACCTATAACTGAAAGCAACAGCATTTTAAACCTAAAAAATAATGATTTAAAAAAAGGGGATTCCAAGATTAAGAAATAAGGGACCCTTTAGCCCCTACCCACAAACCCCGGGAAAAAACGATCATTTTTCCAGCTGGGGCAAATGGGACCAGCCAAACTAGTATAAAAAATTCCCCGTCCCATCCATTTGGTTTTTTTGGGCCCCCCACCCGTTACAGTGGACCTTAAGCAGACCCTTTGCTCCCGGGGGGTGGGCAAAAAAAAACCCATGGCATGTTTTTTGGGCCCGAGGTGGCTGTCCCGGGCCATCTCTGCTGGCACGCATTTCCAGGCTGCCCCACCGCTTGGGCTTCCGCATTGTGAAAACCCGGGCAACCGGGACTGGGAGGGCTTTGCGTCCGGGGCACAAATGGGTTTTTAAACCCGGGGGGCCCGGAGGCCCCAGGGCTAAAAGCGGGGGGGCCCCCCCCGGAACTCAGCGACAGGGTCCGCCGCGGCTTCCGTGGTGCTCATCTGGGGGACGCCGCATGTAGGGTTTAATCATCGTGAAAGCGCCTTTTCCTCCGGGCCGGGAAAAGCTATCATAGGCTGTGCCTGAGGAACTGGGCCCGGAGCATTTTCCTAAGCGAATTTTCAGCTGAGGGCCCAAAACGCCGCCATTATGGGCAGAATGGAACGCTTTTTAAATATTAAAGTTAATTTTCTTTTATTATAAAAAAAAAATTTCCTTGGGGAACAAACAAAAAACCTGCCTTTTGAGGACCGTATAACCCCGCCTGAGGGGAAACCCATTAAACATATACCTGCATAATTGAGGGATTTTTTGATACCTATAACTAAAGGGGTTTTCTGGAAAAGTGGGATCCAAAATTTTAATTTTTTTGTCCAAATCTGCAGGGATGATTTCTGGCCGGGGGAAATCCCGCATTTAAGGTGTCAACCGGATTGGAGAAGAAAACCCAAAGTGAAAAGACTCATTGGGGAAACTCACCTGTTAGTCACTAAATTACCTGAAAACGTTTAAACTCTTATATGTGTTCAAGTGTAATGGGTTTTTAAATTTAAATAAATTTTGTGGTGGTTAATTTTTCAAAACCCCTTTGTTGGGGGTGATACATGGGGGGTTTTTTAAGGGGCACTAATTTGTGTTTTTGGTATTTTTTTCAACCCCCCTTTGGTGGGGATATGGGTTTGTGGGGTTGTGGTTTTTTATTCATTTAACATTTTGCTGAGCACCTGTGACAAATGCAAACTACCACTATATGGCACTTATTAAAGGGAAAGGGAAGGGGTAAGCGGCCCATCCCCATCCCTGGGATCCCAAATTGGGTTTTTGCGGCCCCGCTTTCCCCCCGTCACCTCCGGGCCTTCCATGGCCCCCCCTCGTCGGGACCCCCTTTTCGGAAACCCCAGGGGGTTATTTTTTGGGGCCCCAGTTTTGGGGGATTTTGGTCTCTAAGAGGTTCACCCAACCCCTGCCCCCACTAAAACCCCAAAGGGGGGATCTTTTGGGGTCCAGAATAAAAAATTCTCCATCTATGAAAAAAATCTCTTTTTAAAAAGGGAAGTGTTCCCTCAAAAAATTTTTTTATCCTGAACTCCACAATTTTTTATTTTAAACACATTTTTTAGGAATTTTTGGTTATGGTTTTTTTTTTTTTTTTTTTTTTTTTTATTTCCCATATCACTACTTTTTTTTTAAAAAAAATTTTAAAGGGGAAAACTGTCAGGGGAAATTTTTTTTTTTTTTTCTTATTAAATCAAGAACCCCGACACATTTTATTTCCCTTTTTTGTCATTTTGATTTTCATTGTAGATTTCTCAATTCAGGCATCTGTATATTTATTGTGGGGACAGCAAACCTTTTCTTGCACTGCTTTAACAGCAGTCAAGAGAACCCGGGAAACAGCAAACAAAATTTTTATAAGGAAACCTTGGGGAAAGTTGGGCCATTTTCCCAATTTACTTTTATAGGGGAATTTTTTTTAGGCAAAGCTTTGTGACCTGGGAAAAATCAGTTGCTGGGAGGAAAAAATTTATGGGAGTCTTTTTAACATCTCCCATTGTGCTGGGGGATCCAAAAAATCAGAAAATAAAAAAAAAATTTAAGAAGAAAATATGTTTAACCCCTGTCCCTTTTTTTTTAAAAAAAAAAAAAAAAAAAATGGCGACAGAATTTTCAATTTACAAAACAAAATAGCATCCCTAAAAAAAGGGGACTTTTCTTTGGGGATAATAAAACTATGGGCAAATTAAAAAAGTTTATTGGTGTAAAACTTGGTTTCCCGGGGTCGCACGGGGCTCCTGTAGAAAAAAGGGAACCCGCAGTAAAATTACATTAAAAAAAGAATGTCAGGGAATTTTGGGAGGTTGAAAACAAACCTTACCAAAATGTCTACACTCAGAAACACCCTTCTCTAGATTTAAAAATCTCAATATAATTACCATTTGGTGTCAGAGTTTAACCCCGCAGGGCCTGCATTTTAAAAAGGGGTTTTCTCCTTTCAAAAGGGTTGCATTTTATGTTAAAAGATCATCAAAAAACAAGTTTACTTTGGGGGGGAATTAAAATTTTCCCCCTTAAAAAAGGTCCATACCTATTCCTAATAATCCCCTCTTTTTATGGGATTTTATCACTCCTCAGGTCCAAAAGCTACAGAAACCCGTTTTGGGTTTCATTTATTAAAGGGGGGCCAGTGGGTGGGTTCACCAATTTGCAAAAGACCTGGCCTTTTACGCAGCCTAGTGGGAAACCAGTAAACACGGGGGACCCCCCGGGAAATTTAAATGAAACCCAAAAAAACAGGCTGAGGAAAAATTGGGAAAACAATGAAGGGAGACCAAAACCCCCCTTTTAATATTTCAGGTTTCATAACAGATTTTCAAACATGTACACAACAACCAATTTCTATAAGGCCCTGTTCACACCAGAGATTGACTACTGATTTAAATTGATGGGGGCAGAACATTTTATTTGTATTGTCATTGACTACAATTATAAAATACAAAAATGTCAAATAAACTTTTTAAAAATTTAAAAAAACAATTCAGGCTATGCTTTTTGTGGGCCCCTTAAAATTGTTCTAACAAAAGGAAGGTGTTAGCAATAAAAACTGTTGAACTGAATGGGTTACAATGGGTCAGAGGAGGTCTCTTTGGGGAAAAAAAAAAACATGCATCTTCACATCCTAAACAAAAGCAATCTTGTGACTTTTAATAAACCAAAAACACTGTCGTAAAAAAATAAAGAAATTTCTGCCACATTTTGACTTCTTTCCTTTTCAGAAATTTTTCTTTTTTAAAGGACATGGATTGGCCCCATTCAATAGGCCTAATCTGCATCCTATCTTCCAACGCAGATTAGTGTAAAGAATTGCCCTGCACCCCCAGTTTTTGAAAGTGTCACTTAACGCATGAAAAAACAGTAAAAAAAAATCGCACCAAATTTTAGAGAAAGGGCAATTTTGTACGCTCACCAAAAAGGGGGGGTGGGGGGGATCCACTGGGGCCAACCCGGAAACTCTGGCATATGACCAAACTGAGGGGGCAGACTCTTTAAAGGGGCCCCCTTGGGGCCCTTTACTCTTTAAAGGGGTTTTTTTCACTTACAAATTTATTCTTTTACCCCTCAATCCTGTTTTTTCCCCCCTTTATTTCATTTTGAAAAAAGGGCGTTTTTTACTGGGTTTTACTTTGACCCGGGAGTAGAAGCCAGGTCTGTACTTTTAGCAACCAGCCTATCAGAATTTGAACAGGGCGTAGCTATAGCGACTTGGGGGGAGCTGATGGGAGCCCATACAAAAAGGGGGGTATCTTTGAATAGGTTTGGACACTGTTAAAGGGGATAAAATTGCCAAAAGGGAAAATTGTTTTTGCAAATCTTTAACCTAAAAAGAAATCCCTGTAGTGAAAACAACCCCTTTTTCACCTTTGTAGAATGGGTCTGGACTTCGGGCAGGGAACTTTCCCCGGGGCCCCTAAAATCCCCCCTCTGTCACTCGTTTGATCAGGATAGGCGGAGTTAGTGCGTTAATAAGGCTGAAGGTTTAGGAAAAGTAGGGAGACAATTTCAAGGGCAGGAACAAGCCGTTCAATACCAAAATTTCACACCAAAACACTACCAAATGCAAAGAAGAACAATAAATGGGCAAAGAAAGAGGGCAACAGGTGATTGTTTTCCCCGGGGGAAAACCCGGGTGTGCGTTGGGCCCATTAAAAACAACGAGGGGGGCCCCAAACACTTCAAAAAAAGAACCCCGGGAGTTGGAGGATAATGGACCAGGAAGCTGCGTTGCGGATAGGTACAGGAGCGCCTTTAAAATTGTCCCAAGGGGAGCCATGTTACAAAATACAAACCCCTGGGAAACCCAAGGAAAAAATTTTTCCCTGGAATTTTTTTCATGTGCAGTTTAATGCATTAATGATTTTTCAAATACCTGTTTCGTGTATTAAAATGCATTTAAAAAATTGCCAGAAAAAAAAAGATTTTCATGATACAAGAAGGTTTCCTTTAAAAAAAGGGAAAATGTTTTTGTGCAATTTTTTAAAACTTTTTTATGGGGCTTTTTTTTGGGATTCCTTTCTTTCCCTTTTGGGGCCTTATTTAAAAAATTTTTTTATTTTTTCCCTATTTTTACGTGGTTTTTTTTTTTCCCGGACACCCGGGATTTTTGTCAGCGGCAAACGTAAGCGCCCCCTAAAAATTGTCATGTTTAGTTCTCCCCCCTCGCATAAAGAACGTATTGGGACTGCGGGGAAAATGGAAATGCGAAAACCATAGCCTTCTAAGAAAGATACGAATTACCGAAATTTTCAGCGCGTAAATGGGGTGCCCGAAATAAATTGCAATTTAACCATGTAACATTTCGCTTAGGGTAAAGTCAAATGGCGTTTAAATTTCCTTATACTTTGGCAAAATGGGGCCCCAAAACAATTTTAAAGGGCATTCATAGCTCTTTATAGAGAACCAAGAACTACGCTTTAAATTTCCCCCGGGATTTTTAATACGATCGTATTATACATCCTGGGGAAATTTAACTGACTGTCAGTTTTGTTTTTTGGGGCTTACGCAGCACTGACAAAGCAAAGTGGAAATGGGCTTTAAAACCGGGGGCCCGGGCCCCCCATGCTTTGGCAGTAAACCTGAACAGCTTTACCTCCAAAACCGCCCGGCGAAATTTCCGGGGGCTACAGGGACTTTTCCCCAAAACGCCGTGTGAACATAACCCCTTTTTTTGCTTTACAAATTTTTCCCTTGACCCCTTTTAAAAATTAAAGCATGCAAAACACCTTAAAGCAAAAAAACACCCCGTTTTCTTAGGGAAAGTTGAAATGCACTAATGTTTTTTTTACACATGGTAGCACACAAATACGCACCCATGGGCAACATTATGAAGGGGGTTGCCCAATATAGCCTTTTTTTCACCCCGATATCAGGAGCACCCCGTTCATCATTTTTCAACTCCCCACGTCCCCCCCGGCACATTACATGCGCCTAGGGGAGGCGGGGCCCACTGGAAAACCGTATAAATTTTTAGTTTTATAGCTTCCCCCTCGACTTTTCTAGGTGCTTACTGCGGAAAGGTATAACACTTTAAAAAGTTGTTTACCTGATCCAAAAATACCCCCTAGCACTAGAATCCCCTGATTAGGGACTTGCTGGAGGCGGGTTCTAAATCAGGCGCGTTCTAGACTAATGATAGGAGCATGAAATTTGGCGTGCTAATGCCAAATTTCACACATGTGGCCCCATGTGTCCTAATGGTGGTACTTCACATAGAAAACGATAGATGCACTTCCGATGTTTAGAGATGTGAAGTGCCTGTAAAATGTGCATCAAAATAAACCAAAGATGGTCCATAGCGTTTTAAAAAAAAAGTTTTAATATACGGAAAAATAGATTAGATTTTACCCCCCTTTTTTATTTAAAACCTTTCGCATCAAATTTTGGCATTCCCGTTCAAAAAAGCATCTAAAGTTTTTTGTTTTTTCTTTGATTGCCCAGCAAAATTAGCAGCAAGAAAAGACACCCTTCCCCCTTTTTTTTTTGTAAGCATTATGAAATCCCGCATAGAAAAAAAACCTGGATGTGCCTAAATGGTGCATAGTACAGTAGAAATCAATGGGGCCTTTAAAATACTTTTTTTTTTTTTTTTTTTAAAAAGGTTTTTTTTTCGTTTTCCATTAGACATAAAGCAATTTTCCAAGTTATAGTCACAAGACATAGGCAACAAGAATTTCAAAGGGGGCAAAATTATGTACATTTCATAACGTTTGAAACTTTAACAGAAGCTGTCCTTATGTATAACATTTTCTATAAAAAAACAGAAATGTAGGTAGGACTTAGCATGTCTAAATGACTATTTTTTTCAAAACCCCGACAGGATTTTTTAGAAAAAAACTAATATGAACAGATCAACCCTGAACGTTGCTTATTCTTCTAGGTATATGAATACGTTGTCTAGGTATTCGGGTAACCTTTGCTCCTTTTTCCCTCCTTTACCTCCTCTCCAACACCTTATCCCTTCCCTCTCCACCCCCCGCACCTCACGAATTCTAGGGGCCCCTTCCAAAAATCTTCGCGGGGAGGCCCCCCTTAATCACAAAAGAGTCGGCACTTTTAAGAAAGTTTGGGTTTTTTGCCAAAAAATTTCTAAAGGGGACCAACTTTTTATCCAATTTCCCAATGGCGGATAGGATTCATTTGGAAATCGTTTTTTTAATTTTAAATTGAGGAAGGTTTTCCTCGTTAAACCATGCAACCCTGAGGGGGCTGAGGGACTCCCGTCAAAAAGGGTAGTCTGATGGGGGATTATCCCTCCCATTTGTGGGAATGCCCAAAAATTTTTTTTAGTCCTCCCCCAAAGCGGGAAATAAGTTGTTGTTAGTGTTAAAGGAAGAATGTTTTAAAATACTTTTTAAAAGTATGTTACTGTGTAAAGCATGCATAATGCACACTTTACACATGGGAGGTGTTTTTACACAAAATTTTGTAAAAAAAAAAAAATGACACTGCAGATTGCTTATAACATTTTCAGGAAAAATGCTTTTCTAATTAGCATGTTTTTTCTGCAAAAGAGGTAGGCCAAAAATTTGCTGAGACAAATAAGAAACAAATGACTACTGGTTTGGAGAAGAAAAAGTTATGTTCACACAGCGTGTTCAATACATTTTTAGACGCATTTTAAATTTTGGTTTTGGCCCCAAAACCCGGCCCCCAAGCCCCCTCTAACAAGGGGCATGTGATTTACATTGTTTTCAAACACGCTCGGGTTCAAAGAGTTACAAGTTCATTTTTTAAACAGCTCTTGTGCTTTGCTCTTTCAGACCCATTCGAGAATTGAATGTCAATTTTGACAGTTTGCGTACAAACATCTATTTTAAAACTCTAGGGGCTTTTTTGCGAAAAAAAACGACCCAAAACACACACTTGCATGTTGGGTGCGTTTTGAATGCATTTTTCAGATCGAAAATGTATCCGAAAACATTGCACATGCTGTGCGAACATACCCTAAATGATGAGTACATATGAGATCATTTAGGTGTCAGTTAAGAGATGAGCCGGATAAAAGGCCATTAACGTGGACTTTAAACACCCTGTTTTAAATGGGTAGCTTTGCAACTGCCCCAACTTTAGGGTAAATGACTAGTTAACTGTGATTTTGTGGCTATCACTTGACCTTTGTGAGGGTTCTGTTACTCTAAGGCAATGTTTACATGGCGTAATTGCGGCGCGTACATTACGGCCGCAATTACACCGGGTGATTTGGGAGTCACGCTAATTCTAGCAATACCCACGGGCGCGAGGGGGGCGGCAGCCGCTGGTTCCCATGACATGCATTACTGCGGCACGTATTCGCCGCACGTAATTGACATGGTCACTTATCTCCCGCGTGTTCAATCGATTGTCGAGCAGGGAGCGGAGGGTGTCATACTAGTTCTTGAGAATTATGGATAACCGTAATTTCGACGCGCATCTTGCTCGTAAAAAAAAGTCAAAGATTTTCTATTGTTGAAATTTGCGCAACGGAGCCATTTTCTGCGACCAATAACTTTTTTGTACTTCTACCTACGGACTTGAGTGAGGGTGTATTTTTTATTGCTACCAGTTTGGTATACATGGGACTTTTTTGATTAAATTTATTCCAATTTTTATGGGACATGAAATGACCAAAAAAACCCGCAATTTTGGAATTTTTTTCTTCTACAGTGTTCAGCGTACGGGATAAATGATGTCATATTTTAATAGAGCAGACTTTTTCGGATGTGTAGATACCAAATATGTGTAACCTTTTTATTATCTTATTTGTACAATGGCAAAAGGGGAGTGATTTGAACTTTTAATATTTTTTATTCTTTTACTTTATCTTTGAGTTGAGCACCATTGATTTAGATGTAGCTACAAAGCCCTTTACTGGCATTAGGGCATACTCATACGTCTAATGCCGGTAAGGAGTTAAAGAGTGTGGACTCTACCAACTTACAAAAACGAGAAGTAATCAACAGCACTTAAAACCAAATCAGGCAAAATTCTAAGGGTATGTTCACACGGCTTAATTGCAATTACGCTGGGTGTTCAGGAGTTCGCGCTGAATGGCACGTACTCCCGCGGTGGGGGCGGCAGCCTGCTGGCCCATTGACATGTCAATTATCTCCCCGCTCGTACTATATGATCGTATGGTACGAGCGGAGAGAGGAGGCGTAATCCATAGTTCTCTAAGAGAACTGTGGACTACCGTAATGATTGCGTCGCATTTCACTCTTTATTAGCGGCAGTCGCTCGCAATACGTGGCGAAATGTGCCCTAAAATAAGCCGTGTGAACATAGCCTAATCGAAAAAATGGCTGCAGAGCTTCCAGCCTCTGAATCCTAGGAGCCATCCAATCCAGAACAAAATATAAATTACTGAAGCAGCATCCAGAGGGTGAAGTGAAAAAAATTAATCCATGTTTTTTCCTCTATACAACGCAGATGCAACATTTCGGCTGAATACACAACATGGATAAAGGCTGTGTATTCAGCCAAAGCGTTGTATCTGCACAGTATGGAGGAATAATTATGGATTGATTTTTTAACTTCACCCTCTAGATGCTGCTTCCGTGATTTACAGAATATTTTATCCACCAAGCTACAATCGGAGAGACTGTCCAAATGAGGGAAATTCAATACATTTATTACCCTTCTCAGGAGTGGTTGACCAACATATATTATACCAAAAGCAAGGCATATAATGGTCCACGAAATCACAAAGGAACCCGAGGTAACCTCTAAGCAAGCAATGGCCTCTCATTAGCTAGTGTTTGTGTCAACCATCCTGAGTACACTGAACAACTGTGATGTGCATGGCAGAATTTCAAGGAAAAAGCCACTGCTCCCTAAAAGGTACTTTGCTGCCACTGAAGTTTTCTAAAGATTACCTCAACAAATCAGAAGGCAAAAAAGTTTTAAAGATGGGTTACACTAAAATAGAATTTTTTTGGTTTATACAAGATGCGTTATGTTTAGAGAGTGGAAAAAAACTGCATTCCAGCACGAAAACCTCATACCATCTGTTAAACACTCCGGTGGTAGTATCATGTGATGGGCCTGTTTTGCTGCATCTTGGCCAGGATGATTTGTCATCATGGATGGAACAATGAATACTATACCAGCAAATTCTGAAGGAAAAAGTCAGGACATCTGTTCGTGAGCTGAATCTCAAAAGAACGTGGGTCATGCAGCCAGACAACAAGCCCAAATCGTTCTGCCAAAGAATAGTTCAGGAAAAATAAAGTCAAGGTTTTGGAATGGCCAAGTCAAAGTCCTGACCTTAATTCAATAGAAATGTTGTGGAAAGAACTAGAAGCGAGCAGTTCATGGAAGACATTTACTGTAACAGAGTTGAAGCTGCTCTGTACAGAGGAGCAAGAAAAAGTACCTTCAAGCTGATGTACAGACTAATCAATGATTACCAGAAACATTTAGATGCAGTTATTGCTGCACACATTGGTCATACCAAATACGGAAAGCAAAAGGTTCACATACTCTAGCCACTCCGAATGTTGATATTGGAGCATTGTTTTAAGGGTCTGTTCACATGGTGTGTTTTTACACTGGTGTTAATACGCTTTTAGTTATACCGTATGTTTGGATCCGTCTGTCGGACCATCCGGACTCAATCAGCGATCTAATAAATAGCAATGTGATTTACATTTGCTTTTTCATATGAGGACACGCATCAGTGTTCACCACGAGTGATCGCGATGTGTCTCACTCACCTTTTGTCCGTTCCAAGAATTGACATGTCAATTCTTGGTCTGAAAAAGGCAGCAGGAGCCCTATTTAAAATCCTGCTGCATCCAAACACCCAGCTGCATGTTGGAAACGTGTTGAATTCGTTTAGGATCCAATCGCCGCTGCGTTTTTGGATGCAATTTTCGGATCCAAAATCAGATCCAAAAATGCTGGGTGAACTAATAAATGACCAAGTGTAATCTTTTTGATTTCTTTCCAGGAGTTTGGTTCTCTTTATCTACTTTTAGGACTTGTGGGAAAATCTGATGTAGTTTTCAGTCAAATCTATGCAGAAATACAGAAAATCTGAAGGATTCATAAACCTTAAGGGCTCATCTCCACGGCAAAGGACAAATACCGGTCAGTTTATCTGACCAGTATTTGTCCTGTTTTAGTGCTGTCCCCAAGGCGTGTGGGACGTCTTTTCTCCGCAATGAGCTCCCTTTCCATGACATGTTAATATTCCGTCCGAAACAACGGGACAGACGCTGAACATGTACAATGTGATTTGGGCCACCGGCGGTTTGAAAAACTGCAAACCGCCTGGATAACCGGCTGCAAACCGGTGCCGTGGGGACATGCCCTAAGGGTATGTCTACAAGACCTGGTTTTGGATTTTGATGTAGTTTTAGTATTTGAAAGCCGTCAAAATCCGACTGTAAGGGCTTGTTCACACGACGTTTAGCCGATCTAACAATTGTCAGTGTGATTAACATTGCTTTCAATGGCAAAAGCGCATCGCCGTTCCCACTGGGAGCCGGCGATGCGCTTTTGAGAGCTTCCTGCGCTGCGCTTTTCGGATCACTTTAAAAATTGACATGTCAATTTCTTCTTGCGTTCTACGCAAGCGAAAGCCCATAGGGAATAATGGAGGGCGCTTTTGGCACCTGTCCAAAAGCGCGCCACACTGTGGGTACGTATTGCCGGCGCTTTGGTTCCTGGAAGGAGAGGTGGAGAGAGAGAAAAAAAAAAAAAGCGGATCCGTAAAAAGTATGATACAAGCATGCATCAGCTGTTGCGTTTTGCGGAGCCGCTTTTCGGATGCAGAGTCTCCGTAGATCTCAATAGAACACCTGAGTTGTAGTCCACCAAGCTTGGACTTTGAGGTCAAATTTCAAAACCTTTGTTTTTCAAAAAAATTAGAACACGTTTGATCTTTCGCTGTATTTCATTCGGAAAATGGCAGAAAATTGACTAAGTTAATAGGATGGCCAAATCCAAAGAACGCACAAGAAAATGAAAACGAAGCATAAAATACCGTTCAAACACTCTTCTAATTAGAATCTGACGAGTATATGTCCTTTGCCACATGGACACAGTCTTAAGCACCACTGTAAGTTTAATGATTTCCCATTATTTGCTTTTCTATGGGATTTGAGAAAACTGGTTACAAATTAATGAAAAAGAAATAAAAATGGTCACAAAACCAATGAAAAACATTTAAGGCCTCATGTATGAAAACTGTCTCGGTCTAAGACTTTCTTTGTTGCCCATAGCAACCATTCAGAGACCCTCTTTCATTTCATATAGTGCTCTGAAAAAAAAATTCAAGGGGAGCTCTGATTGGTTGCCATGGGCAACAAAGAAAGTCTTCGACCTAAATAGTTTTCATACATGTGACCCTTAATGTATAAAAGAAAGTATAAAAAAAAAAAAAAAAAAAAGTGTGTTTTGGAGGCGAACCGTACATTCTTTATCTGTTACCTAATTGACTTTAATGTAATTTGAAAGTATCAAAATACAGATGTCCATATTTTAACATCTCAATGTAGAATAAATACTGAATATAGTTAGAGAAGATAGTAAACATGTCTGGATTTGTAGGGTAGATACAGTAGGCACATCACTCCTGGTAGCAGTGTTGTTAAGTGGCAGACTAATAATCTACTTCTATTAACTAATCATTTTATCTGGAACATAAATGGGGAAAAAATTATGTGTACACAAAACTGACAAACAATGGCGCGCAGGAGGGACGGATATGGATTTAGGCCACATGCACATATTTGCCTCAATCTCTGTACAGAATCTGACAACATGATAGAGGTGAAAGATTGATTATAGGTGCGAAGTCAAAGCAAGGTTATAAACAGGTCATGTGTTGGCGTTACCAGGTAATACGGTGGCTGCAGCTGAATCAATGGGCTTGTCTTGAGTGCAGCAAATGGAACACAAACTTCAGGGACTTCTAGAATCATGTCCAATAAATCGGAATAAAGGAAACCCTGCAACTGTTATGACAAAACCACAAGAGATTCTCTATAGAGCAAGCAGTTTGTGCCACAGTATTTGTGGGCAGCTCTCTGGCAAAATATTACCTGTGCCTAATGCATACTACTTTTCCTGGTATGTATTTATATTACTTCTGCTGATTTTAAGGCTTTGTCCACACGGCGTACTTGTGTCACGTACAGTATGGCCGCAATTATGCCGGGTGATTTGGGAGTCGCGCTAATACGCACGTACTCCCACGGCGCGGGGAGAGAGGGAGGGGGGGGGGAGGACGCCAGCCTGTCGGCCCCATTGACATGCATTACTCGCGGCGCGTATTCGCCGCAAGTAATTCACATGTCACTTATCTCCCCTCACATACAATACAATCGTATTGTAGGAGCAGGGAGAGGAGGTGTAATCTATAGAGCGCAAATATGATGCGAAATGCGCGCCGAAATTAGCCCGTGTGAACATACCCTTATAGAAATGTATGCAGTACACCCACAATATTTAACCCCTCCTTTTTTTAGTGACAGCTGTTTTGTGTGGGAGAATTATTTTTGGGGGCGTTGTATGAGGACACATACAAATTACTGTGTAAATTACAAAAAAAAACAAAAAACTACTTTTGTGAAATGATTTTCTGCATATTTTTTATTTTTTTTTATTTTACCTCATTCTCATTTCACACTCAATAACCTGTTAATCCTTCCCAACATTGCACATACCTAAATGTCCTAGTGGGAAGTGACTTCCCGCACAGGGAAGTATAGGGATGTCCTGGATGTTGTGCGCGCTCTCAAGCAGGGCCCGCATGATCGCAAAATGGGACCAGTTGTATATTACGGCTGGCCTCATGCTGCATCGCCCACGGTTGGAGTGAGCTCTGGCAGCAGGTGTTTAGCTGCCGCAATCAATCGCGGCTGCTGATGGCTTCTCTGACAACCTGGAAGCCTAAGGCCATGTTCACACGGCTTATTTGGGCACGTGTGCCTAGCACTTTCTAGGTGTCCAACACAAAATACAGACATCCTCTGCTCCCTAGTACTATTGGACAAAAAAATGTCATACTGGAAAAAAATCAAATATGAGGTATTAGCTGATACAGTGGCCACTATATTCGCAAGCTCACAAACATCGTCAAGGTTCCTCGTATCTTGTAAGGGCATGTTCACATGGTGGTTTTGGCCGCGGTCAAAATCTCGTGGTGCCTCGCCGCAAACTTGCGTCTCCCGACGCGGGTTTGCGGCGCTGGGCGTGGTCTCGCCGTGGTTTGGGGCGTGGCTTGCGCCGAGGGTTTGCCCCCATGCAAATTAATAGCAGGGGGCAAACCGAGCCGCGCACCACCCGCGGCAGCACCGCGCGTCCGCCACGCAGAGCACTCCCTACCAAACCCGCGGCGTGTGAATATTAACGCGGTTTCCAATAGGAAACCATGTTAATAAACTAGGCGTAATTTGGCCGCGGAAACCGCGTCGGAACCCGCGGCCATAACAGCGGCCAAATCCGTCGTGTGAACATGCCCTAAGTCCCTACACTAACCATTTACAGAAAAAAAAAAATCACAGAAAATGGGACATTATTTACTCATAAAACACAAACACAAAGCCATACTTACAACTGAATGCCTGGACAATAGACTGAACCCAGTAGGAGGCAACACCGATTGTTGGAAAAAAATAAATATTTCATTTTCATAGCCTAACGCTAAAAACATTTGTGAAAGACCTGTGGAATTGATATACTCACTGCACCTCTGGATATATTCCTTAAGGGGTGTAGTTTCCAATATGGCATCTTTTTAGGGGTTCTTATTAAGCTTTAGCACCCTAGAGTGTCCGGAAATGTATAATGGCACCTAAAGAAAATAGTAATGAAAATGGGACCCTAAGGTCCAGTAGGTGCTCCTCCTATTCTGAGGCTTGTGGTTGAGTCAAATAGCGCACTAGGGTCACATATGGGATATCCCTAAAAACGGCAGAATTTGGGGAATTGATATTAAGTTGCATTTCCCTGGTCACATCTACTGTGTTCCAGTGAACAATGGATAAAAAATGAAAATCTGCACACAAAAAAAAAGTAAAATTTTGAAATTTCACCTCTACTTTGCTTTAATTTTTGTGAAAAACTTAATGGGCTAATAAACTCCCTAAATGCTGTTTTGAATACTTTAAGAGGTGTAGTTTCTGAGATGGAGTTATTTTTGGGGGTATCTAACATACAGGCCCTTCAAAGCCACTTCAGAACTGGACTGGTCCCTATGAAATTTATCTTGCAAATTTTCTTCACAATGTGAAAAATTACTACTAAATTTCTAAGCCCCCTAATATCGTGTAAAAAAATAAAAAGACATTTAAAAATGATACAGTAGACAAATGGTAGATGCTATGTATAAGCTATTTTGTGTGGAATAACTTACACACTGAAATTTTTGAACTTTGAAAATGGCAAATTTTTCTAAATTTTCATATTTTGATATTTTTCGCAAATAATCAAGGACTGTATGGTCCAAAATTGCTTAATAACTTAAAGCACAATGTGTCACAAGAAAACAAAAATCACATCGATAGGTAAAAGTATCAAAAACTTATTCTCACATAAAGTGACAAATGTCACATTTCAAAAATGGGGCTCTGTCAGAGAAGTCAGAACTGGTAAGGGGTTAAATTAATTTTGCACCTTATTACAATTGTACGGACACCTAATGGGTGTAGGTTCTTTTTGTATGTGTGTAATGTCTGCACAATTATTTTTTGTATTAAATATTTATTTTTATTATTTTTTTTGTACTTTTTTATCCCACTTATCAATATTTATTTTTAAACTTTAATATAGACTTATAATGTATTAAAGGTAACCTGCCAGGTGGTTTGTGCTTCCCTATCTGAGACTAGGATGTGTTAGAGGGAGAGAAACTGATCTCTGTGGTATATAGTGTTATATGTTAGAGGAGAAAAGCTAAGTGCTGTGATATATAGGGTTATATGATAGAGGAGAGGAGCTGAGCTCTGTGATATATAGGGTTATATGATAGAGGAGAGGAGCTGAGTTCTGTGATATACAGGGTTATATGAATAGGGTTATATGATAGAGGAGAGAAGCTGAGTTCACTGATATATAGTTTTATATGATAGACAGGGCTGTGGAGTCGGCAAGCCAAAGCCCCGACTCCTCAATTTCCCAAACCTCCGACTCCCGACTCCCTCATACATAGCACATGTTTAAGTGATAACCTTACTGTAGTAAAATGGTAACATCAGGCTGTTTATCACCTTATGATACAATAATCAAGCTATTAGATAAACAGAACTGATAAGCAAAAGGGTAACAGTGTTTTGAATCTTTTGAACATTTCGGGGGGTGGGTTTTTAAAACGTGTATTTGACCAAGTAGTCGCACCAACTTAGGAATGTGTAGAAGAGATGGGATCAATTTTGGTAAAGATATGCTTGAATCTGACCAGAGCCAAAAGGGTTCAGGCAGTATAGAAAACCAAAAGGTGGATTTTCCAAATGCTATCAAAAATAATACAAATTAAATTTTGATTTTTGGGGGAGCAAAACAGTAACAGGGGGGAATTTTACAGGAAAGAATCTGCAGAAAAAGCAGAGCTAAATCTTGCAAGTCAAATTTATCTGTAGAGGGGGAAGTGACTTTTAATATAAAATTACAGACCCTCTGTCAAAGCTTTTTGTGGAGGGGAAGATACGGAGCCTGAAAGTCAAAGTTAAAAAACATTGTTACCATTTTGCTTGTTAGTGAAAAATATTTAGGGGATATGGTTTTTTAACACAAAAAAATTGGGATCTATCCCAAAACACGGAAAACAGTTGTGGAGTCTCTAAATTTGTTCTGAAAAAAGTATTGCCCCACAGACCCTGCATACTGACCTCACTTTGATCTTTATTTCCAGGTAGGAAGGCCTCTCACATACTTGGGTGGGGGCAAAGTTGTGCCCAAGGGGGAAAACCTTCCCAAACAATTTTCCCGGGTAAAAAAAAGGAAATTGCCTTTAGCCCAGTCAGTTTTGTAAAATGGTTGAATCTTGGGACTCCCTTTTATGGGGAGGGTAAAAAGGGGGAAAATTGGAAGCATTGCCTTTTTGGGCCCGGAAAAACCCAAATTTCTTTTTCTTTTTTGCACTGCTTCAAAAATAACTGGAACAAAAAATATATATTTTGGTAGTCAGTCCAATTTTTTTGAAGGCTCCGACTCCTGCAAAAAAAGGCACCGACTCCCCAGCCCCCGGTCCCACCTTTTCCCTTGTTCCATAGGAGCCCGGCCTAGCCAGAAAACAAATAAAACCTGCGAAATCTGTTTGCCCCTGGAGCGGGAAACTTTTTTTCCCCTTTGGGGAGCGGGTTTGCCGCTCCATGTCATCCCAAATTTAAACCTCATTGATAAAGGGTGAAGATATGGGAAACAGTTGCAAAGGGGAAAAACTCCCCTTTTCCCCTTTCTTTGCACTGGGTTTTGAACTAACCGGGGGCCAAAATAATAAATATTTTTGGGGTTTTGAGTCGGTTAAAACCGAAACAGTCGGGTTTTTTTTTTGCCAAATTTTCCCTGGGGTTTTTTTTTTCGCTAAAAATTTTCTTGCCCCGAAAAAAAAAAACATATGGGCTTATTTTTAGGGATGGGTTTAAAATGACTGTTTTGGCCGGGGGGGGGGGGGGGGGGGGGGGGGGTTCGCCCACGGGGTTTCTGCCCGCGGTTCCCGCGGCCCAAAACCCCGGGCCTGGGGCCCTCGGGGCCCCCAAAAATCGCATTTTTCCGAATGGGGTTTTCGGCGTGGGGTTGGGGGGTGGTCGCAACACAAGTAGGGGGCGAGGTTTGGGGCAGGTTTTTGGCGAGGGGTTTTTCCCCCCTGAAAAACAGCCCGGCAGCCCGGTTTTAAAAAACCCCGCGACCCGCCGCGGGGGACAAAACCCCGGGTACACCGCGGGCCTCCGCGTGAGGACCCCCCTGTTTTAAGAATTTTACAGGAGAGTTTCAAACAGCGTGGATAAGGCCGCGGCCCCAAAACCCCGGACAAAACCCGGCGTGTGAAAAATTAATGCGGGTTTTTTAATAGGAAACCATTGTTAAAAAAAGTGGCCCCATTTGGACGTGGTTTTTGGGCCCCGGGGGAAAACCGCGTGGAAAACCCACGGCCATAACCTCGTTTTAAATCCAAACGTGTGAACAGGGGCCTTAGGGGTGGAAAAAAGTAAAAAAACAAAAAATTGGGAAAACACATTTAGAGTGGCAATTATTTCCAAAAACTGCCGCAATTTGGGAACCCAAAAAAAATGTCACACATGCTTTTATATTAATTTTTTTACGTGTTTTAAAAACCCTTTCTTGGAAAACTTCTTTACCCCGTCTGACAAAGGGTGAGGCGTCTATAAAAGGGGTGTGTCTTAACATAAAAAAGGCATGGTTTAACAAGTGATGCCATGCACTGCGAAAAGCGGAAAAAAGGCATAACGTAAGCCCAAATAATAATAGTGTAAAAATTGGGCTGGGTGGTCTAAAACATGCCCCCCGATTTAATTTAACAATATGAAAAAAGGTGATTTCATTGCAAGACTGTGTTTTTGCAACTGTCGAGACCAAATTTTAGTTGTATGAACGCGAGGGACTCAAAAACTTTGGGGCCCCAACCCGGCACCGGGGGAATTAGACAATTTTTTATGAATGTTTTAAAAACCCAAACCCCCAAAGGGGCAGGAAACAGCCCAGGGGAAAGTTTACCCAAAAACGTTTTTTGATACGATTTTCCCGGGGCTGTGTTGGATCCCCAAAAATCGCAAAATTTTTAAAAAAAAGTATCGATTTGAACCCAACACGGATCCAAAATGCGGGTCCCCACCCTATACCCTTTTTTATAGGGGCCCCGCCCCCGTCTTTTCCGGGCCAAGGAATTGACATGTCAATTCTTTGGAACGGTCCCAAAGACGGCGCAGACAGACGCAAAGTTTGACACGCATCGCGATCCCCCGGGTTTTTTCGGCCCATACGGTTTTACATTGCGAGCAATGTAAAACACACTGCCATTGTTAGATGGTTTTTTGGGGGCCGTCTAGATGGACCCAAACAACATCTGGGGAAAAGTAAAAGTTCCCTCGGGAAGGGTTCCCAAAACACCGTTTTAACATACCCTTTGAACAGCCAACCAGGTTAATCCCTAAAAAAAAAAAAAAAGTAAGGTTCCAGCACCATAAAAAAAATGATGAGCTTTTTTTTGAAAAAAAATACTACAAGGGAGGGGTATAGAAAAACAAGGTTAAAAAAACCCACACGGGGGGTGTATAACCCCGCTCTTGTTCCCCGGTTCCCCGGGAAACTGCTGGAACCCACTACTTAGTTGACCAAAGAAAAAACCCGTGAATGGGGACTGGTCCGTGCAGGGGCAATAAAAATTTAGGGGGAAAAGGGGAGAACCAGGTGGCAAAACCTGCAGCCCAAAACCGGGTGAGCTCCCAAAAATTTTTATTTGGTTTTGGGCCCATGTTCAAACGGCC